>MU864002.1:0-104289 GCA_033296885.1 Triangularia verruculosa | reverse complement strand
ATGGCTGTATTTCGTTGAGTTTTGATGTGTGGGTGGTGTTTGATGTGGTGGTGGGGGGGCATTTGCAGTACCAATTTTTTTGTCCACCGCGTGCTATTTTAACATCTAAAACACTATATAAAAGAAACTCCAAACATCATTCATTCCCAAGTTTACTTGCTTGTTAACCCAAAAAAGCCAAAAACTCCTCCCAACACCTACTCGTTGGGCCTGCCAACCCTATGCGGACCTCTCCGTCGTTTCTTTTCAAAAGATCGATGATGAAAGATTTGGTAGCCTTCGTCCCAACGAAAGATCGATGATGAATCTTTCGTTAAGGCGAAGGCTACTAGATCTTTCATCATCGATCTTTTGAAAAGAAACGACGGAGAGGTCCGCATAGGGTTGGCAGCCGATTCTGTAGGCCCAACGAGTATCATCATAAATAACAAAAAAAGAAACCGAACCAACCAACAATTTGTTGACGCCTTAGCCTCCCATCTTTCCCTTTCCTATCCCAGCCATACCCATATGTCCTCTCTTCCCCTTTACTATCACCCCTTAAAATGCCCACCTCCCCCTCTGCCCAGCCCTCCCATTCTTCTTCAGATAGTCCCTATCCGCCTTTACATTCCCAGCCGCATCAAACCGATGCAAGTCCTGAATCTTCATCAACACCAGCTCCAGCAACTCCTTCCTCTGGACCAAGTCCAAGTGTCTCCTGATCTTTGGGTCCTCCCTCGCGAATTTCTCCAGCCCGTTCCCGCCGTGGCTGTTCATGTACTCGTTCAACTTGGTCTCGACCTCTCTGGGGAAGCGATGATAGAAATCATTCAACATCTCCACGTTGAGAAAGAGCACCGCTGTCTGTGCGAGCTTGGTGGCTACCGCATCGAGGAAGATTTCTGGGCAGTAGTACTTGTTCTCGAGGGACTTGCACTTGCGGGACTTCGAAGCGACAATCCGCATGTTGATGATGTCGGCGCGGTCGCGGAGGAAGACGGCTTCGCGGCCTGGAGGGGACGTTAGCCAGATTGCCAAGGTAACAAAAACGGGACAAAGAAACATACCTCTCGCAAGCAACGCCGCACTGAAACCACCCGCACCACTGGGATGATCGCCCTCAATAATAATCTCCCCCTTCCTCGCCTTATCAACAAAGCTCATCACCTCCCTCAGCTTCTTTCTCCCGCCAACCGAGTTCTCCAGGCCCTTGAGCGCATTCTGGCACTGCTCGAGCTCTCCCTGCAGCACACCAACCACATGCTCCCGTCCTTTCTCCCACTCGTTAGGCTGAATATCAGGATCAAACTTGTATGGCTTCAGCGAGATTTCAATTCCGTCGCTAGTGGCATATGCCCTGTCAGCAAGGACAGTGGCAGCAGCCTCACTGATCACCTGGCGGGCAGAGGGGTGCTTGGAAAAGGAGGACTTGTCAAGGAGCTTGTCAATATTGGCTTGCACGGCGTTGGAGGCGACGGTGGCGGCAACACGGCCGACACCGAGACGAGTGAGGCCAGAGCAGGCCGTGTCGAGCTGGCGGTGCCAGTACGGCGACTTGGGGTCAGCCCTGGGGAGATCGGCAAGGCTGTCGGGCTCGACTGGGGCAATGAAAAGGTCCTCGATGGGCTTGTTCCAGTATCTCGCAGCGAGTTGATCCAGGACCTTCTGGTCGAGAGCATCCTTGAGAAGCTCAAGAAGTTGTTGACGGCCAAAAGTGTTGGCAAAGTTGTGGAACTGGTGCTTAAAATCATCCAGACTGGCGGCAAGGTAAGACTCGGCGCTCATGGCCTGTTCGTTGTATTGAACCTTGAACTGGTAAGTGGTCTCTTCGAGCTCACGGGTGATGGCATCAGTCGTCTCGGTAAGCTTGGAAGACATTTGCTGCTCCAGCACATGCATCAACTTTTTGCGCAGAGTGATGGTGCCCGTAGCGGCCCCCGAGTTAGGACCAAACTCTTCCGGGTGCGAGCTGAAGAAAGCCCTTTCGTTCTTGTTGATGCTGGCCAGCAGGTTGCTGCTCTCTCTTCTGAAGAGACCACCAGTCTGAACAGGCATCTTGGAGATGACACCGACATAGCCCAACCGGAGAGGATACTGCTTGTCACCGAGAATGGCAGCACCCTTCTCTGGATCTACCAGATCCATCTTGGTAATAACACCAATTGTCCGCTCGCCTCTTGGGTCGACCCTGCGGCTGGCCTGGAGGGCAGTAGAGTTGGCCAGATCGGTATCGGCAGCAGAAATAGCCAAAATGATGTTGGGGCCCCGAATGTATTTGTCACAAAGCTCAGAGATCTTGCGCTTCAGTTCGCGGGGCTGGTTCTCACCAGCAACTTGGATGTACCCGGGAAGATCAATCAGTGAAAGATCAGGCACTCTTGGGGAGTGAATGGTAAGCCGGATAGGGTCATCAGACACACACTGAGACTCTGGGACAGACTGGTTGAGCTCAGTCAAAGTCTTCTGAATCAGGGAGAAGTCGGTAACTCTCGCAAGACCAAGATCGGGGAACTCGCCATAATCCTGTTTCGCCTGCAGGTCGTTCACCAGGGTGAGCTCGATCGGTCGGCGAGTGATCATGTTGCTGCCCTTGGGTAAAAACTCGTGACCAACAATAGCCTCTAGCACTGAGCTTTTGCCGGATGATTGTGAACCAATAACGACGATAGACGGTAGGGTGACGCTGCTTGACTGCCCAACTCGCGAGAGGAGGTTTCGAATCTCGATCATCCGCTTGGTGATGTACATCATGTGGTCGTCCTTCAGAACCTCCTCTGGCGAACGGTCGTCCTCCTCATCAGCGGCCCCATAACCATAGGCTGCCGCTGAAGCTCCGGCAGCAGCAGCACTACCGCCCAGTCTAGATTGCTTTGGTGGTTCCCGCCCACCATTTGGTCCTCCTGAGCCCTCTCCAGCGGCACCTTCTCCCTTCATGATATTGTCCAGCCATTCTGGCATCGTGAACTGGCTCTTCTTCTCGTTGAATCCGTTCTTGGTCTGGTTGGCTATATCCGTGGCGGTTCCCCACACAGCGAACACAGTATCGGTCACTCCAGTCTTTACGTTTGTGTACATCTCGGTGGCAGAGTTGCCCAGCTCTACGTCTTGTTAGCTTCCGCCTTATTGTAACGCTGGTATATTCAAGGCTTACGGATAGCTTGATATTGAACCCATCCCGCGGCACCCAGCATCAGCCCGCCAAATAGGGCGGGAATCCGGACGAACTTGATGGCCAGCTTGGGCAGCAGCCGCACAAACGAGGCGTTCCGCACCATCACGGCATTGTGGTACAGCTTGGCCGGGAACTGTACAGACCTCCGGAGATCACGGGCGGCGAGGTCGGCCCTCTGGATGCCGCCGGTGGGCAGCTGATGGAACTGGCGGATGGCTCGCAGACCGACGCGACGGGCGACGGGGGCAATCGCCCCGGCGGCGCGGAGCTGTGCGCTCATGGTAAACGGGGGTTCTGGTTGCTAGCACGCATACGAAGCTGTTCGAGGGACAGGCGTCGAGTCCGCAGACGGTGAGGGTATCGCAGGTCTTGTTCTTTTAGTTGTCGGAGGGGTTGGTTGAGGAGGTGCATGAGATGGGCAAATCAGTGATTTGGACCGTGGTGCTCCTAGCTTTGGGCTTGGATAGCATGTGGTGCATTTGGGGTTTGCCAAGACCGACCCCACGGCAGACACTGGGAGGGCGAGATTATTGCATTCACCGCCACATGCCCCTCAGCTAAGACGGCTTAATTGCATGATCATGAGACCCTGACGTGCAAGTATCATTTAGAGACGCCTATTTTGGCGAGAGTTATGTTAACATTGCTCCGTAATAAGGAGGCCCCGGAGCACGTCATCGAACGCCCCCGAAAAACGCTGCGAGACAAAATGGCTCTGCGACATGATCCTGGTCGGCGACTTTGATGGGTCTTGAATACGCCAGTAGGCGAGTGGCAGCATCAAGCACAGAAGCAAACAGTTGTCGGGCGGCGATAAGAGACCGATAAGATGAACAAGCATGGGCCCAGCTCGGGATCCAGACCACAGGGTCCTGAGATAGTGAGATACAGGAACAGCTGGGCCTCACTCGATGAAGACGTCGAGATTACGGCTACATACTGGCTATGAGAAAATAAAAGACACGATTACCACTTCCCCAACCAATTTTAGGCTCATACCGCCTCTTTGGATCAAACAAAAGCGTCGTGGTAGGCGCGTTACAGCGGCGGTCGCAACATGCACCCCAGACTTTAGGTACTGCGCTAAGATAGATGGGTTTCGTTCCGCCATCGATTTGGCCGATTTCGTCAGCCCTGCGAACCAGGGGACCTGCCTCGACTCGTCTCGTCTCTTCCATAATAGGCTGTCGAACCACCCCCCAGTCCTCCCAGTTCGCTTTCCTGCAGCGAATTAACAACTATCTCCCCTTCTCTACAAGCCACTCTGCAACCAGTTCCGATATATCGAGCATATCGCCCAATCCGAACACTCACCGGCCCGCTCCGTCCTGGGCCCCATCACCATGTGCCGGTTCCTGGTATGTTGTTCGATGCGCCATATACTTTGGCCGTTCTCCATGAAGGAAGAAGACACTGACAGACTGTCCATCATCTAGGTTTACAAAGGGAGCGACGAGATCTTGCTTTCGAAGCTGGTGCTCGACCCGGCGCACTCGATCCTGAAGCAGTCATTTGACTCACGCCTCCGACTGGTGAGTACCACGCGAGCAGACCAAGCACGACAAACGGCCTGGGCTTACACCTCTTCTACAGGACACTCGACGTGGCCAAAACAACGCCGACGGGTTCGGCCTTGGCTTCTACACCGACCCCAAGCTGGGCGCCGCGCCCTGCCTCTTCACTTCGACCACACCCGTCTGGAACTGCGTCAACCTCCAACGATTGGCTTCCAAGACTGCCTCCCACCTCATCTTTGCCCATGTCCGCGCCACAACCGAGGGCTCGCTCAGCGAAGACAATTGCCACCCATTCTCCCACGGGAGCTTGATCTGGATGCACAATGGCGGGGTCGGCGGCTGGAAGCAAATCAAGCGGAGGCTCGGTGAAAGGTTGGCCGACAAGTGGTATCTTGGAGTTGTTGGAGGGACCGACAGTGAATGGGCGTTTGCCTTGTTCTTGGACACCCTCGAGCGCATGGGACACGACCCCAGCTCTCAACCAGCAGACGGGTTCGGACCAACCGTACTCAGAAAGGCGATGCTCAAGACGATTGCCATCATCAACGAGCTGATCGACAACATTCCTGAGAGCGTAATCCACGCCGAGAACGTCGACACCAGAAGCCTGCTCAACTTTGCCGTGTCAGACGGCCACAGCGTCATCTGCACCCGTTACGTCGGTAGTGCCTCGGACGAAGCCGCAAGCTTGTACTATTCCTCCGGCACTCTCTGGGAGACCAGGGCTCCCACTCCGGACAAGAGAGACTACCAAATGGAGCGAAGCGACAAGGGGGCAGACGTGGTGCTGGTCGCCAGTGAACCCCTATCCTTCGAGAGAGGTATGTGCATTCCTATCTTCTAAACCACCCAAGCTTCTCAAACTGACTGTCCGTGCCATAGAAAACTGGGTCAACGTCCCAACCAACTCCATCCTCACGATCCACAATCAGACGGTCATGATTCATCCCATTAAGGACCAATATTATGACCGTAACCCTCAACACCGCCGCTCAGCCGCCTTTGTCCGCGCGCGAGGTCTCTCGGCCAACGAAAAGACCACCCTCCGAGCTGGCATCTCCGGTCCTATTCCCACCATCGCCGGCCCCTCAACTTGCGGTCCATCTTGCGTGCCTCAACCGCAGAGGAACGAGCAGAATCACCCACAGAAGCGTCTTCTCGGGCCAAAGGTTCCTACTTTTCCCTATAACACCCCCCGCACATCTCAAGACTCGACTGTTCCCCGGACGAGAACACCGCTGTCTCACTCCGAGTCGAGCTCTACATTTGTAGGAGGTGTGCCACCACCAGCTCCGACAGCAGCAGCACCTGATGTTCCCACGACGGCGACGGCGAGACAGAATCCCCCGGCGCAGGGCAACATCAAGAAGAAGCGGGCGTCGCTGAGCGCGGTGGATGCGGGGGGACATGCGGGGATGTTGGGGCCGTATTTGAGCGATGTCAGTCCTGTTTCACCGGAGCCGGCGAGGACGGAGTTTGGGAACCCGGATAAGATTGCGAGGATGTTTCCTGAATTGGCCTTGCGGTAGTTTTGATATCGTGCTTTGGGTTTTACTTTTTGGGGGTTTCACTGAAGGCATGGTGTTTTGGGTGGTGGGTTGGGTATATTTGCTGGATACATATGGAGTCAAAAGTCATGGATAGGCGTTTGGCTAATGGGGAATGGTTGAAGGGGGGGAAAGCGGGATGGGGAATGAATACCTTTGCTTTTTGTGTAGAGTTTTTTGTAATTATTTTGAAAAAATTTGGTATCCAAACGATTTGGTCAAGTCTCTGGAAGTTGATGTGGAAAATGTGGATGGGGAGAGTATTCAGGGGTGAGTGTGATGATTGCACAGAATGCACCGATTTTGTCAGGTATTGGAGTTGGTAGAATGTTGTTGCATGATACAGATATTCTTTATATATTCGAAACACGCAAGTGATGAATTTAAAAATAGCATAATGACAGCTGCTAGCCCATCCTTCAAATAAACTTGCATTTTCTTTTTTTCAGTCTTTCAGATACAGCCAGGTAGGTAAACAAATACTAAAACCACAACCTCCTTTTTTTTTCTCTCTTTCCATGTAAGTCACACACCGAAATTGAATGAATAATCAAGTACAAACCCCCCGGTGCACACCCTCCCTCCTCGAATCCCCGAACCTCACCTCGTTTTGTTGTTGCTGTTGCTGTTGTGCTCCGGCAACAGCGTTCCATCCGAACCAAGCCATTCCTGTTCCTGGACGGCAGATGGTCATGACGGCGGAGTCGGTGTCGGGGTTGTAGCCCCATCCGACGGTGTACGCGTTGAGGAGGGGGTCGCAGCGTTGGCCGTACCAGCTTTGGGTTGGGGAGGCGGAGGGGATGGTGATGGTGCAGTTTGCGAGGGGGGTGTTGAGGCCCGGGGAGAGGAGGGAGAAGGTGAAGGTTGTTAGGTTAAGGGGGGGGTTGGTTACTATAGCTGGTTAGTGGAAGAGGTAACCGGGATTAAAGGGGGGGGGGGGGGATTACGGCGGGTTAGGGAGTGGATTTGCCAGGTTTGTTGGTCGGTTGTGGGTTGGGATTCGGGGTTGGAGTCGGGGGAGGTGGCGGGGGCTTGGTTGTGGTTGCGGGGGTGGTTCTGCGATGGGATGCTCTGTCTCCTCTTTGAAGATTCAGGGCGAAAGTGTCCCTGCTTTTTCTCCAATGGTTTCGCGTTGAGGACGGGGCTTGATCTCTTTCCCATCTTCATCAAGCTTTTCATCTTGTGTAATGAAGAGTCGCTTTGCTGTTGGTTTGCTTCCAGAGAGATGGCAGGCCTTCTCTTCTCCGTCTTCATCTTCTTCAACATACCCAAGCCCAAGTCAGGACGCTCATCCTTGTTGAAAGTCCCGACTCGGTAGGCAGGTCTTTGCCTTGGGGTAGCGGACTTGCCGTTCCTGATTTCCTCGTCGGTGAACCCGAAGAAGGCGTAGGCGTTGGCCGCTGTGTCGGTGGTGACAATGGTGAAGAAACCCATGTTGCTCCAGCCACCGTTTATGGAGAGCCTCTGGCCGCATTTCACGTTGGTGAAGTCTGTCTGGTTCGCAGGCTTGAAGAAGGGATTCAAAGAGACGACGTCCCAGATGCAGGTGCTGAGATCGGTTTTGGCGATGGGGTTCTGATCCAGGGCCATATGGTAAGTGCAGGAGGTACCATTATCGAAACAGGTCCGGGTGAGTTCCCAGGCCGTCCATTGGCCGACGATCTCTGCTGCTCCTAGGGAGGCTAGAGAGAGGGGGAGGAGAGCCTTAATATGGCGCATTGTGTTTGTCCTGTGCTTGTCTTGGTGGGTTCTGGTGATCAGATCTGGATGCTATGCTGATTACTGGCAAAGAGCTGTCAGTGAAGGTCATCTTATATCCATAATCAACACCGTGAAGAGGTTGATGTACCACCTCGCGCCCATTATAGCTCCCTCACCGCCGGACATATTCTCGTGTTGACAACGGATGTAACAAGTCTAGTGAAGCAAACAAGCATACAGCCTCCCAGGCAGATCGCATCTTTGCATCATGTAGTGCGATTGTAGAAGGCTCGGCTGACTTCCAGGTTTGTCAGACAGTAAAACCATCAAAATGTCTCGCGTGGTAAGGTAGCTCGGAGCCGGAGACTCTGCAGTGGTCGTTTCTGGTAACCTGGTCGGCTTGACGATGTGATATTGGGTGTGGCAAGTTGATGACGATGTGAATCTACTCCAACCAGGGCCATAGGAGAGTCTACCAACGCTCCTATCGCACCAGATTTGATTCATCGTCTTGTCTTATTTCTCCTCAGTGTTGTTGTTGGTTGCTTATCTGGATATCCCCGGAATATTCGTCATTCTAGGTGTTAATACCAAGTTGTGGGTTATGGACTCCTGTTTCGGCTGTCTCAACCCAAGTCAGAATATTCTTCAGCTGGATTCTTGATGATTCGAACCAACGTGGCTACCCGTGTTTTGGGCAGAGACTCGTGGCGGCTTCAAGCTGCCTGCTGTGTACAAAACTTGGATGGCCTTGGTTGCCTGGGTTGTTTGCTCCTGGATCCTAGCAAAGCTCACCATGCCTCGCTTCTCCGGCCTTTTCTTCATATTGCTCTGATCGTGACTCTGCTCAGAGTAAGTAGGACAACAAATACTGTGCTACACTGTTGATTATCAGCGTTGCTGTGACCCGTCACCTGGCAACTTTGACCTTCGCGAAACTTCTGGTGCCCCGGTGATGTACAACCAATGTTTATTTGTCTGCCCGGATTACGTACTCCTGCCACTTTTGCTGCCCGGCAAGGCTCCAGACCACGGGCAGGGAAACAAACTGCCCCTTTTCAACGTGGCAGTCTATCGAACTGTTTGCCTATGATGCCATTGGCCATCCTGTGAGGCTGATGGTCATCAGGCCTGATGATTGATTCAACTGACAGTCACGACAGACAGGATAAACCCCCGAGATTGCTGATAGCGAACTGCGCTGAAGGATACACGACAGAAAATGATTTACTGCAGGCACGGATGTGCAGTATGACTGATTCAGGCTGCGCTCTTGGTCTGTGGCAAATAGAATCCCCCGTCGACGAAATGAGACAAATCAAAAGACCTGCTGATTCCATTTCTCCTTTGGCAAAGGAGAGAAAGCCAGGTCTCGGAAGGCAGCGTCCACTAAGACTTGAGTAGGTCTTGGATGGGGTTGCACATGGTGTTGACACCTTTGAGTGCGTCTGCAAGGGTCCTTTCAGAAGCGGTGGCTTGGAATCTGGCATGATCAGCGGCAGCTTCGAGTTCTAGACCTAACAACCATTATGGCTTGGTCCAAAATCGTGGCCATCTTTCCTTCCGGCGGCTACCATCCACATATGTTGTGACTCGTGTAGATGATAGTCTTCCATATGACCTCCAGGATATTCGGTATGCCGTCGACATGACTCGCCCCAAGAACCCGATGGCGGCCGCATGGCTTGCTCATGGTGGTGGCCCGCGAAGCGAGTCGTCTCTGCAGGCCGCAAGGCGGCAGCCCACCCTCTGAACGGTTTCGGCAATCCTCTCTCGTCGGGATAACTGCGCAGACCCGGCACAGCGGTTCCAAGCGCCGGAGGATCTGCTGGTATATCACCTGCCCCTCCATTTTCACTCTATGGTGCGGAGAATCCTGGGAGATACTGGGCCATATTCAACCCGTGCTGCTGGGTATGAATGCTTTATTGCGTTATGCTGTTGGTTCTGGTGTTGTTTGCTTCGTCCTCTGAGTGGATGAATGCCCGTCCTGCATCAAAATACATATGCCGCTGGGAAAGATGGAAAACGCCTAGCGTACGATAAGGCTGGCGATCACTGGGGAGGTACGTGCCTGCCAAGCTTTGTCTTGGGTGAAGCCAAGCGATGGTTCCCGTTGCTAGCCATTCTCGCTTGTCGATGTGATGAGAACAAGCGAAGAAGAAGCGCGGGGACTCCTCTTCTTTCCAACTTGACAGAACCGAGAACCTGGAATTATTCCCGCTGTCTCCAGAAATCGGTGTGAAAGCCTATTTCCCAGTACCAGTCAACCCTCTCGCCTGGTTGGCTAACCTCGCCCCCTCTCCAGCTTTGGCTTCCGATGTCTGTCATTGGACTGCGTGTCCGACGGCTGCCCTCCATCTTCTTGAGTCTGGGGGGGAAAACACCGGTAGATCCTCGCAGAAAGATAGTCAATGTTTCGCTTGTCCAGCCATTCAGCTTCGTCCGGGACTATCCGTCAGCAGTTTTACGCGCCCGTGAAACAAATCTAGACGTGGCGCCATTGGCCAGCCGGTGGTTGCATCGACCATCGCAGATGCTTGGCTCTGCTTCCTTCTGTCCCGTCTCTCTGTGTGCCGTGATTGGGTCACAGCCCTGGCCCCCAAGCCGTCTCCGATGGACGACATGGCTTTCCGACGGAGGACCTCGAGCCTGCCGACGACCCAGTGCGCCGAGTGTGAGGTCTCATTCTGATGACAACTCAAGATGTGGGAAAAGGTGAGAGATGGCATCTTCAGTCATCATCTCTCTGGCTCAAGTTGTATGATGGAACCGCCATGAGGCCTGTGGATGGCCAGTCGCTTGCGTCCAAGTTGGACCGTGCTACTTCCTAATGTTTACTCACTGTAGGGTAGGTAACTGTACTGTGTTACCGGCCAGGCTCACCATCGGTGGCGAGCAAAGACCAACTGCATGAGCAGGGTTAGGTAATCTGTATTGCCCATCTCCCCCCCCCCACCATCTCAAGTGAGGTATACTAACCATGTCCAGCCCAGTGGCTGCTCTTCTATTCAAGCCTTGCTCTCTTCCTTTCTTTCTGCAGGATTCGCGCTTGATATCTTCCGGATCCTATGTCCCCTATTTTGGGACTGCTGGGTGAAGGAGAGTTGAGCTAGTTGTTTCTACGAATAGAACAGGCTTGCTTGGCTACAAGCAGCCTCATTCTTTGAAGATGACTTCTCATCTTCGTCAACGGAACGCTGAGTCCAGCACTGCTCTCAGTCCCGGCGCCATAGCAGGAATTGCCTGTGGCTCCGGAGCAATCTTCATTGGCGCAGCCGGCTTGTTCATTTTGTACTGGCGACGAAACCGACAGTTTGACCGAGAAGACGACCTCTACCGAACCGACTCAGAAGAAGATGTCTCCCGCGGCGCTGCGATCCCGGCCGTGTCTTATACCCTCGACTACAAGATGAACAGCCCGCAGCAACACCATCAGCATCGCGAAGACAGTGGTTCCTACAGCTATTCCCCAGAGAAAGCCGCCTACCCCTTCTCTCCCCTGAGCACGAGCTCTAATTCCGGACAAGGAAGCGCTATGCCGACCCATCCAGCCTACATCCCACGAGCCATGGTCCGCGGAACGCCAGTTTCAAACCACTCCTCCCCTCAGCCCACCCCCCCATTCAACTTCTCCCATCAACAACAACAAGACCCATCCTCAACCTTCCACCCAGATCCCACCCAGGATGACACCACCCAGCCTCCCCGCTCCCAACGCCCCTCCCCCTTAAACCTCAACACCTTCACTTCCCCCTCCTCCTCCCCAGGCTATCTCTCCTCCTCCTCCTCCTCCCAGCAACAAAGAAAACAACCCCCCCGCCTCAACCTCCTCTCCACAACCAACTCCCTTCCCCTCCCAGGAAAACAAAACACAACCATCTCCGGCCCACTAGCGTTTCCCAATCACTACCAACCCCCACCCGGCCTCCCCTCCCCCCCTCAACCCTCCCACCGCAAACCATCCCGCAAGAAGAAAAAAGAGAAAAACCCCCACGACCAAATCTACGACGACGACTCAACAGACGTCGAAACCCCCGATGGCGGGAAGGAGATGGAGTCGTACGAGGAAAGCGACATCCAGTATTACCACCAGCATCACCACCACCTCCATCAACAACAACAACAACAACCCGACAAGCGAACCTTTAGGGAGAGGTCGCTGTCCGGCTCCGGGGGGGGAACATATTCCCAACCGGGGTCACAGCCGAATTCCGGTGGACTGCCCCCGCCGCCGCCGCAGCAGGAACAGAAGAAGAGCAGGAGAAGGCGGTCGTCGTCGCAGCAAAGGGGGAATAGGCACTACGCCGAAATTGAGATTGGGAGGGGGAGCGATATCTGGTGACTTTACTTACCATTTTCCTTTGTGTGGGTTTAAATAAGTAGGCAGGCACGGCGGCGTTAAGGGGTCAGGATATGGAAACCAGGGATGGGACTGGGGATGATGTGCATTTTTCTCGTTTTGAGCTTCTTTTAGCTGGACTGGGGAAGTTCGAAGTGGGATTGCTTTCTTTCACACCCATCTCATGGGATGTATAACATACATATACCTTGGATCAACAGAACAGATTCAAAAGATTACTACGGTCAGCAGAACAGAATGGGATAGGGGGTATTATTAGATCCCGCCAAAAATCTAAGAGCGTTACAAAAGATTGTAAAAAGTGTTGCTTGATTGGTTATTTATTCCGGGTCCCAAACAAAAAGAGATGATAAAAAGCCAGCCCATCAGAATGTTACTCCTTAAAACGCCTATACCCCCCCTTTTACAGAAGAATCCACCACCATAGCTCCAACACAGATAGAATCCCCCCACCATGAAACACCACCTACCTAACACCTAATACCCCTTACCTAGCAGTAATATTCCCCCCATGCTGCCCCCCAAGATGACGATCAGGCGGCAGGCTAAAGTCCAAATGACTCAAACTTGCCAAACTAATCGCATCATATTCCACCCTTCCCCTCCCACCACCTACACCCATCCTACTCTCAACCCCCCCACTCCCCCTCCCCCGATCCCTCCTCAAGAAACCAGGATCAATCACCGGCGCCACCTTCCTCCTCCTCTCCCGGTTATTAATCTCCATCTCATCATCCACAATAACCACCATCCAAACCCCCCACCGCCCCATTACGCCCCATCAGCGGCGTACAGTGTATCCACCTCGTTCTCCCCTCCTGTTGTTGCTGCTGCTGTCCACTCCCCGCTGCCGTCATCCCCGAATTCAACGACGACACCCTCGTCTTGGTCAACCACTTGATCTTCGCCGTGACCACATTCGCATCTTTGAACGCCTGGGAAAGTTCCTCTCTCACGCGGTCAGAGCCGCCAATGCGGGAGAGGAAGGGGGTTTGCAATATCCCTGGGAGACGCAATGATGGGGAGGCGAAGAGGATTCGCAACGAGGGATAGGGCCGGAGGAGGGGGTACTGCGAGTAGATCCCGGTAAGTTTGCCTCCCGAGAGGTCCGACAGTTCTTCGATGTTGGCTGAGAGGGAGGATTGGAATAGGGGGCGGGGGATGGCTGGGTTGAAGACGTCGTCTTCGAGGTCGTCGTCTTGGATGACGACGCGGGGCCGGGCCCAGTTGGTAGTGTCGTCGGTGTGGATTGCGGGGGGGTGTCGAACGTGGCTGTGGTGGGGGTTGTGGGATGGAAAGCGGAAGCGATGGCGCTCGCCGCCGTGTTTGCGGATGGTTTCGATTTCAGGGGCGCTGAACATCTCGGTTAGGTGGCGGAGGGCTACTTGAAGATTCACGTCTTCTGGGGAGGGTTTGGGCATTGGGGATGCATCCAGTGGCCCGGAATTGCGTTGGGAGTCATCACCCGGCGCTGAGGAAGCAAAGATCTGTTTGTCCACGAGCATCTGGAGAGAGTCGAGGCCGGCGCACCCTTGTACCAGACCAGAAATGTCGATTTGGGCGCCAATCATGTACCGTGTGATGCCCTGGCTGTCCATCAACGGAGCACACATGAGGAGGTTCATGAATGGGGCACCATCTCGTCTGTAATTGAAAATGGTTTCGTAGTGCTCCTTGCCTGCGGCTAGCTTGTCGCGGATTCGATCAATGCTGGCTGGGTTTGTTTTTGGTCCCTGAAGGAAACGGCAGTTTCGGCCCATGACGTGCTTCAAGAGCGGGAAGAAGGGTATGTTGAGGGTTATTACGATCAGAAGCAAACACAATCGGATTGTCTTCCCGCGACGGGTCTGTCAGACAGAATACTTCGGCCAACCCCTCAGACAACTGCTGGAGGTCCTCGGGTAATGTACCGGTCACTCTTTTTCTGATGGTCAGACTGGCTGCCTGAATCCACCGGTGCGTGATAAAAGCCGGCAGTTCCTCGCGGACCAATGCCTCAAAGGCCATGTCCATTCGGTCTTGAAGCACCGAGTTGATAGTGGGAGTGGAGGGATCCTGGCTGAGAGGATGGCCCTGTAGACCCTTGAGCGAATCAAGAACAGCATTCGAGTATTCCAAAGCCTTCATAGCTTTGAGGTAGTCAAAGTAATACACCAGAAGCGGCACGGAAGCTGGCCTCCAAGTCCGTACAAACGCAGTAAAGGATGCGAGATAGTTGGGATCGCTGAATATCACTTCAAGATGTTCCCCAGAAAATAGCAGATCTGATCGCTCGTCAAGAAGGTATTGGTCGCCTGCCACAGGAGTGGGAGCAATCAAGTCGTAGCAAGACGTATCGAACTCTTCTTCCTCAAGTGGTTCCAGAGCATCGGTTTCGGTTGGCCCCTTTTCTTGCAAAGCGTACAATGGCGAGGCGGGGTCGGTCATGTACGTAGATGCTACTGACGCAGACCTGGATTTGCTGTTCAGGCTGGTTTTCGACGAATCTGAGCGTGTTAAAGACAACACTTGAGAGTTGGGAGAAGCCATGTGTCCAAAATCTGCCTCCCATTCATGGCTATCTCTGGCGGGCCAGTCAATAACTGCAACAGAGGAACTGATGATGTAGGGAAGAACCACCTACCTTTTAACACCTCTCAGTCGACTGGGAACAGGACTGAACCTGCCGGGCTGTCCATATCGGCACAGGACAAATGTCGGTAGCCAAGAGGTCTGTGGTTTGTGAATCGCAAAGTTGACACAGCCGTCGGATCCGTCCAGGTGGTTGAGCCAACCAAGCCGGACCGGAGCCGCTTGGTGAGGGCAACGGGCTGGGGATTGGTCTTTATTCGAAATCTTAACCCGCAGATCGCCGTTGAAGGCGCAGGCTAGAGGCCGTAGCAGCATATAGTCGCCGTTTCATGTTGGCTGTTGCAACTAACGTTAGTGTGAACCTACTTTCGTTCGCTAGATTTCTTGAAGGGGCTTCCATTCAGGGAGGCCGGTCCAGATTGAACTTGAATCCCGCGCCGCCGTGATCGAGAGTAGCAGTGCTCCACCGAAAGCAATAACTGAATAGGTCCACATGAGCGGGAACACCACAGCTCAGAGCTCGGAAGTTTCACTGACGCAAGTTACATACTAAAACCTCCAGGTGGCTCATTTGAATAGCTGTAGCCTATCAGTCTTCATCTTCTTGATAAATCGCATCGCTCTTTCCAATATTCTTCTTATTAAGCTAGGCAGAATCGTCAGCCTAGAAAAAGAAGAGGGAGGCTCCTTCCCGAAAACAAAAAGAGGCAACTTCAAACCAATCACTCGACTTCGGTTTGGCAGCCACTAGCGAAATAAGGTTCAACGGCTGGGTACATGGGATGTGGGTGCGTACAACATCTTTCTGAGCGCTTGCTCGGCAGATGGAATTGACCGATGGGAACGCAGCCCCTCCAGCGTCTCCATCAGCCAACAGAACTCGTCGAAAGCCTCAGCACCTCGATCTCCATATGTACGATGATGGCTGACTCCTCCTGGGCGCATGGGACCTGACAGAAAAGAAGAAGCACCATAAGCATCTGCTGCGACGCTGATCAGGTCCGGTTTCACAAAATCCCATGTGAACACCCGTTTGTCTCCAGTCAAACAGAACGCCTGCGACCTCCCTTTTTGACGATCCACTCGGTGGTGGTGACGGTTTGATAAAGGATAACAAAACGGATGCAGGGGTTTAATGAGCACGACACGAACCAGACGCGCGGATGCCCGTCCACGACACGTCCAACGTCGGCCAAGGTCGAGGGGGGGCGGGGTTGTGAGTGGTTGACCCACCCTTTCACCAACGCCCTCAGCCAGTCGGAGATTTCCCCCACCGTGAAGCTGGGCAGAAACAACAACAACAACATGGCCCAATCTGGAGGAAGGGGGGGTGGGAAAACGCAAACAGACATCGCGAAAGAACTCAACAATATTTGCTCTCACCGTACTTCTCCGTAAACACGGTCAGAAGACCCCATCTCCAGTACCCCACTCATCCATCCAACTTTAGGGAGGGGTTGGTATCATCTCGAGTCTGCACGCTCAGAGGGACTCGGATCTGTGTGTGGGAGGACAAGATGAGGGGTCGTGCTGTGTTGACGATAGCATACAATCATACCCTGCTAAACTGAACCGGGTTGATAGCTGTATACTACTTTGTACCAACCTCTGCGGACTATGTGGCGGTTATGAATAGGAACTGGGAGGTAGACGAGAACTTCTAAAAGTTCCACAGGGATGAAAGACAATGGAGAGTCGAGGGCTGAGCTGTTGTTCGAGGGAAGCACGTGAATGGCCATGTGGAAAAGACGGTAAAGCTGCAAGTCAGAAAAACATTCCTTTTGTCGGCTGGCAGTTCCAGGGAGGAAGAAGCTCTCGATGTTGTTGTTTTAGGCGCCGCCAAGTTTCACAGCTCAGAGACAGCCACAGGCAGCCCAGCGAGGCCGCTGCTGTGTTTAGATGGCCCGTGCGGGGCAAGGGTCTCGCTTGTTTGAAATCGGCTAATCAGCGGCTTAGCGCGACTGTCGCCCGCCGCCCGCCGCCCGCGCTCTTTGCTGCCTTCCATCTGCCTTGGCTCTCCAGTCTTTCAGAGGGTTGACCTTCTCACCCGTTACCTGCCATCACCGCACACCTCGACAAACGTCAACCTCCCGTCCCTCCCGACCTTCGCGCGCCCCCAGTATTATTCTTTTAATAATATCCTTTCCGCATACCTGGACTGTGGACGCTGGAGCTGGAAGTAGTTGTGGTCGTGGCGCCCCTGAACCATAATACCTATTGGACCCGCTGTCTGTCGCCTCCTTGTTATTGAGGAGAGCTCTCGTTGCCCAGTCGCCCCGCCGCTCCCTGCGATTGTTGTTCCCCAAACCAAGCAAGAACACACATCGCGACTTCTCGAATAGGAGCACAACAACGACATCGCTGGCCCCACTTAAGCTTTCTATGCGAAATTCTATTCCGTGCGACAATTGTTTCTCACAAAACTCATCGCTGTCCTGCAACAATCGCGCGCCCTTTGTCCTGCGACCGACTCTGCCGACCTCACCTGCATCACCGCCACCTCTCCAATCCGACCTATGCAAACCGCGCCCCGTCGTCCAACCCGCACAGCGATTGATTTTTGTGAACTTGGAAGGGGTTATTGAGCATCTAAAAAGAAAAGGATGGGTGTCAACGGCGACGTTTCCAACGGCGCTGCATTGTCTCCCACGATGAAGCGACCTATCCAGGAGCCACACAGCCCGGCCGGCGCGAATCCCAGGCTGTCGACGCCTCCCCCACAATCTGAACGTCTGAGGGTGGAACCAGCGCATGCAGGAAGCTCGAGACATGGGAGGATGAGCTCGAGATCCACCGACATTGGACTGGATGCCGTCGACAGCGCGCTGCGAAGGGAAATCGGTAGGCAGCACCGAGAGAGCACGCCTGGAGCTAGTCCGAGTAGGAAACGACAAAGAATCAATGGTGATCGGTAGGTTGATTCGACTTGCTTTTATGAGCCGTGCTTGGTACTGACCTAGTCTCGATAGCTTTATTCCCACTCGGTCTGGCCAAGACCTTCAGGCAAGCTTCAGTCTCTTGCATGAGGAAGGGTCGCCTGCGACTCCATCCAGACAAAAGAAGCGGCCCCCACACGGGGAGCTTCACTATCAGAGAAGTGAGTTCCGTGAACTGGTCAAGTCATGAGCCGAAATGCTGACCCCCGCCGTAGCTGAGGAAGCAAATCGGACATTCTCTACCCTGCTGCGTGCCGAATTGTTTGAGAATTCGATACCACAGGTGTCACCGCCTACAATGTCACCAGAACACAACAGGCATTCTCATGGTCACGCTACAAGATCACATACCCCACCAAACGGGCCACCCCCTTCATCTTTGCCATCAAACTTGACACCTTCAACACCACACAAGAATCTCTTTTCCTACATGTCGCCTCGTCATACTAACATTGCCGGCCATCCAACCCCCTCGAGGACACCGCAAAGTCGGCACGGGCCTAACTTGGACACTAGATCAGAAGTGTACAGCTTATCACCAGTCCGATATGGGAGCCAGCAACTACTTCTCAGTCCAAGGCGACAGCCCCGTGCAGTCAGCAAAGTACCCTACAAAGTGTTGGATGCCCCCGAGCTTGCTGATGATTTCTACCTGAATCTTGTCGACTGGGGGAATGCAAACGTGTTGGGTGTCGGCCTGGGGTCGAGTGTGTACATGTGGAACGCCCAAACAAGTCGAGTTAACAAACTGTGCACCTTGGAGGACGACACGGTAACAAGCGTATCCTGGATACAAAAAGGCACGCACATTGCTATCGGCACTGGGAAAGGCTTAGTGCAAATTTGGGATGCGGAAAGACAACGAAGGCTGAGGACCATGGTAGGACATACTAACCGTGTGGGTGCTCTGGCCTGGAACACGCATATTCTCACCTCTGGCTCGAGAGATCGGTCAATCTACCACCGTGATGTGCGAGCCCCAGATCCGTGGATGAGGAAGTTGGTTGGACACAAGCAAGAGGTTTGTGGCTTGAAGTGGAATTGTGAGGATGGGCAGTTGGCGAGTGGTGGAAATGACAACAAGTTGATGGTCTGGGATAAGCTCTCGGACTCGCCACTGTGGAAGTTTTCAGACCATGCAGCTGCTGTCAAGGCGATAGCGTGGTCGCCGCATCAGCGTGGCTTGTTGGCTTCCGGAGGTGGTACTGCCGACCGCCGGATCGTCTTTCATGATACTGTTCGCGGTACAATTGTCAACGAAATCGACACAGGCAGCCAAGTGTGCAATCTGGCCTGGTCCAAGAACTCGAACGAGATCGTGTCCACTCACGGCTACAGCCAGAACCAAATCGTTGTCTGGAAGTACCCCTCGATGACCCAGGTCGCGAGCTTGACGGGCCACACTTATCGGGTGCTGTACCTGGCCATGAGCCCGGATGGGCGAGTGGTGGTGACGGGCGCGGGGGACGAGACGCTGAGGTTTTGGAACGTGTTTGGGAAGAGGCCAGGGAGGATGGGAGAGGATGGGGACGGTGGTGGCGCAGGGAGCATTAGGTTGCAGGATTGGGGGGTAATCAGGTGAAAGAGCGGACAACGTTGACTCGCCGGTGGAGTTGGACGGAGCTTCTTTTGCAAGTAATGGAAGTCGGGGATCGGGGGATGAGCAGATGACCGACCCCTCTCAACACGACAGTGATGAATCCGCGACCGAACCCGAGCTTTCTTCTAATGAACATTTGTTCTCTTTTTGGCCTTTCATCAGCGGAAAGGAGACAAGCATAACTTCTTGGCAACAGCATTATCTTCCGATTATTTGATGAAGATCGGGGAGCTGGTCATCGCTTTCTTTTCTCATCATCTCACGGACGGCGGAAAATTCATCGATTGCATACCACACAATACAACAACAACATCATGACGACACACGACACAAGATCAAGGAACGACTCAATTAAACGGAAAAGAGTCGGGAGGCTGGTTTAGGCTTGGGTTTAAGGTTCGCGGGGGGGGGGGGGGGGGGGGGGGGTTAGGATAAGGGTCATGGGAATGGGGAGCTGGGTATTTATGGATTTCTGGGTGGTATGGGGCGGTGGGAAGGGAAGGGTGGGAAATGGAATCAAAATACCCTTTCTCTTATTCTTGTTTAGTTTATTTCTTTTTCTTTCCTTCACACTTCTTTGGAGTAAGGAGGGGTTAGCGAAAGAGCGGTTGTTTGCTTTAATTGAATTTTTTTCCATTGTGGTTCATGCTTTTTTTGGGAGTTGAGTGAGTGGTTTTGGGGTGTATACTATTGGAAACCTGGCATGGGCTTGTTTGTTGCAGTGGGGGGGGTTTTGGGAATTGGGGTTGTTGTTGGCTATTTCGTCGCATCTTGGTTGATTGCTAGCTATCTCATGTTGACTGCCGGGACAATGGGAGAAGCAACTTACTTATAACTTTTACTGACAATGGATGCTCCTTGTCCTCGAAAGCAAAAAAAAGTTTCCGACTTTGGAGTTAATATCATGTCGGTGTTGCTCTCTCGGGAGCAAAACAAATTCCACCAAGATTGGATGCTTTCATCTCCAGATCTCACATACTCTTCCTGCCACCTTGATCAAGAGATAACGCCACAGAATATGGTATAGTGACCCATAATTATTCATTCATTCAAAAAAGGGAGGGGGTATATGACCGGACCATAATTCCACAACCTCAATCTACCCTCTTCCAACCACACTCAAACCCCATCCCCGACGCCAACACCACACGTCCAAAAAGTAGAAAAACAAAATAAATAATTCATCCCTTGACTGCCTGCAAAAAAACAAAAAGAAACAAAAGAAATATATCTATATATACCAAATCATATCCCACCCCTCCCCTGCTTCCTCTCCCTCGCCACATCCCTAGCCCCCTCATCACCCACCTCCACCCCCGTGCTCACCACCGCCGCCGCAGGCCTCTCATCATTCAGCAGCGGGATATGATCCAACCTCGACCCTTCATCATCCCCTTCATTTCTATCATCAAGTCCTTTCCCCGAAATATTCTCTCCCATCGTACTCTTTTTGTCCTCTGTTGTCCCCGCCACCCCCCCTCCTCCTACTCCATCCCCCATCAACATCTCATGCTCCGTCTGCCACTTATTCACCTCCTTCCTCATCGCCTCCAGCTCCTTCTGGAATCTCTTCCCAAAAACATCAATATAGTACGTCGCGCCATTATACACCGACCAGACAAACACAACCATCAGAAACAATGCGCTCGCCGATCGGTAGTAAAACCAAAGGCTGCACGGGAGCATGGTCAGCACTGCGTACGTGTACTGGATGAGCATAAACGCCGGTTCTTGCAGTGCTGACGGGAGCCCCAAAACAATTTTCCCGATCCAGACTTTGCTGTAGGATTGTCTCAGCCAAGTGAACGACGTCGGGCGGCCGGCGGCAATCTTCTCTCTCCTGCGGACCGTGATGAAGAAGTAATAAGACAACTGCCAGATTGCGTAGGGAATGGTGCTCCAGGCGAGCATGCTCATCACATTGGCGTAGGCGGTCGGGGAGCCGGCGGGGGAGTGCTTGATTGTGTAAATCGCCGGGAAGCGCTCGGCTTGGTGCTCAGGGGAGATCAGATGAACAATGCAGTGCAGCGTCGCGCAGGGCATGATGTGGATGAAGAGCGAGGTGACCTTGTCGAACGAGTGGAACACCAATGAGTTCCTCCACATGATGATCGCTACCGCATTGTTCCCAAAGGCGAGGCAGTAGACGGCCGTGAATAGTCGTTTTGACTCGGGGAAGACCCAGACCGAAAGGATCATGAGGAAGTTGACAAAGTAGCAGAGATCGGCGAGAAAGTAGTGATATCCCCGCTTGTGGTAGGTGTAGAACCGGATGGGCATGAAGTAGAGGACCTGGATGGTGTACCACCAGTGCATGTACTCTGGCCAGCCGCCGATCAGGTACCCCGAGACGAAAATGTTCATCACTCCGAAGATAAACGAGATTTTCTCGCGGAGGGTGATGGCCTTGGTATCGTTCCAGCGTTTCCCCAGCTTGTCAACCGAGTTTCGCATGCGCTTGCGATAGCGATCGAGCTGCTCCTCGGCGGAGGGCACACGGCGGCGCCATTCGTCTACCATGCGCTCGCGGGCCTGGCGAGATTTGGTGTTAAACGCCTCACGGGACTTGCGAACTTTTTCGGTTTGGGCGGAGATGCCTTTTTGGAGTTTTTCGAGCTGCTGGGGGAGGGTGAAGTTGTCGAGAAGGTCAAGGACTGTTAGGCGGTCCAGAGGAGGAAAGTTGGAGTCCCAATCTTCTTGATAGGTGCTACTACTACCCGAGAAAGAAGGATTGCGGGAAGGACGAGATTCTGGGGAGGTGGGTGCGAGGGTTGGTGTGTCGATAGAACCGACATGTTCTTCAGGAGGTGAGGTGTCGACGGGGGTGCTGCTGTTGTATGGAGTAGGCAGAGGCTCGCTGTCGGTCGATGCGACTTCTGAGGAAGGGCTCGGGATGGGGAGCTGACCGGCTTCTGGTTCTGCCATGATTGCGATACTCAATCTCGTCTCTCGTTTGGTAGAGGAATGTGAACTGAGGAGGAGGAATCAGAATTGTGCAAGTGTTGGATGGTAGGTTGCGCAATGTCGGGCTGGCTGCACCGTCACTGTGGAGACTTTGACTTACACGCAGTAAACAAGGAACCGAGCTTGACGCCAAAAGAAGCTTTGCTTGTTCAACGCTTTGTCGCGATGATCCCGGCTCGAGATACGAGTTGATCGTCAGCTATTCTTTCGCGCGCCGTGCCAAAAATTCAAGCGGGGAGTTGAGGGAAGATATATGGCCGGTGGCCTCTTTGTCGCCGACGTTGGGTGTAAAAGAAGGGTGGGAATGCTTTGTGGTGCCTGGAGCGGTGCCTGAGGTGAATCGATGGAGCAACGCCCGGGAGGGGCAGGTGGACAGCAAATCAGTCAGACATGAGGTAAAACGATGGTGAGGGGTGACACTTGATCTCCTCTTGAGGTGAGCTTGTGATGCAACCACCAGGAGACGGCAGCAGACCTTGGACCAGAAAAGCTGAGAAGAAGGTCCACGGTGTTGACGTTACCTGGTGCTGCATATCTAGCGGCCCCTCCAGACCCTGCCTTCACTGGCTGCAGCGCTGGGCGTGTTTGGAGGGACATCGCTCAGTGGCCAGAACTCATGAAACGGCAACCCACCGTCGCGGAACAAGACTTGGCTTCGGCCCCGTCCTTTCACCTGGTGGGCCTTTATTTCCCCTCTATTTCAACCTCAAATTGCCTGCCGGTTGCATCGCCGCTCTCCTTTGATCAGATGACTCCATATTCAGGCAGCCAGACATGAGCGCCCATTTCGCCTACGAGAAGGCATGTTTGCCTTTCACATGTCAGTCAGGAGATAAGGGCCCTCTATCCTTATCCTTCTATCTAGCTGATATGGCATACCATGGCTGCTGTGCCTTCGACTCCTATCTCCGTAGCGCTGTAAGCAGTAGCCAACCCTAACCCGGACACGTTCAGGCAGAGATGGCACGTGCACTCGCTCCCCCACCATAACGGCGCCCTTCCCGTCGCGATGGTAAATTCAAGCCGTTTGATGATGGTCCTGGCGCGATTGAGACTGCCTCCCAACACCTTTTTTTCTTCTCGTATCTGATTCCGCGCGCGTTTTCGTCCCTGCCTTCGCGCCAACATTTTATCGGACCCTTTGATTGCGCAATTGCCCTTGCGAATCCCCTCGATTCGACGCGACTCCTCGACAACATCCCGCTCCGCGTGTCGGGGCCGCCGCGACCATGGGGAAGCTCATCCGCCTTGAGCTCTTCAGTACGTGATACAACCCGGTGATGCATTAGACGGTCGAACTAACAATGAACCCAAAGACTTCAAGTCCTACAAGGGCCATCACACACTCTTGTTTGGCGACTCCTACTTCACCTCCATTATCGGCCCAAATGGTTCCGGTAAATCCAACTCGATGGACGCCATCTCGTTCGTCCTGGGCATCAAGTCGTCACACCTGCGATCGTCGCACCTTCGCGACCTGGTTTATCGTGGCCGGGTCATGAAAACCTCGAAGATCCAGGACGACGGAACAGCTGCGCCCGCTACCAATGGCCACACAAACGGCGCCGAGGACGGCGATGACGACGGCTCATCGCAGCGAGCGACCAGAAACGACCCCAAATCAGCCTGGGTAATGGCCGTGTACGAAGACGATGCAGGCGACGAGCAAAAATGGAAGCGCACCATCACGAGCAACGGTTCGAGCGAGTACCGAATCAACGACCGCGTGGTAACCGCCCAGCAGTACAACGAGGCACTCGAGTCCGAAAATATCTTGATCAAGGCGCGAAACTTTTTGGTGTTCCAGGGTGATGTCGAGGCCATCGCTGCGCAGTCACCGCAGGACCTAACACGCCTGATTGAGCAGATCTCGGGAAGTTTGGAATACAAAGCCGAGTACGAAAGACTTCAGGCCGAGGAGGAGCAGGCTCTGGAAAACCAAAACTTCCAGCTCAACAGGAGGAGAGGTATCAATGGAGAGATCAAGCAGTACCAGGAGCAGAAGAAGGAGGCCGAGAACTTCCAAAAGAAGACGGAGGAAAGGGATGAGGCTGTCATTACTCACATTCTGTGGAAGCTGTACCACTTTCAGCGGGTGATGGATGAGTCTAGCGCCCAGATCCAGGAGCACCAGGAGAACCTGAAAGAGTTTCGCCGGAATGTCGAGACGTTTGAGAAGAAGCTTGAGGCGGCACGGAAGGAGCAGACCAGCGTTGCGCGTGAGGTCAACAAGATCGAAAAGACCATCAAGGCCAAGGAGAAGAGCATTGAGGAGAGGGAAAACAGCCTGGTACCAATCGACGAGAAGATCACACAAAGTTCTCGTGATATGGAAGTGCTACGGAAAAGGATTGTCGACCTCAAGAAAGTTCGAGACGAGAAAACTGCTGCTGTGCAAAAGTACACGAAGGACCTGTCACTAGTCGAAAAGGCGCACCAGCAGTTTGAGAAACAATGGGCCGAGACGCTGAAAAAGCAGGGTAAGGAGCTCAGCGATGCAGACCGAAAAGAGTACGACAAGCTGCAAGCAGAGGCGATGAAAAGGTCAACAGATAACCGACAAAAGCTGGACAATCTCCGACGACAGTTGAAGAGCGACGAAGCGACGTTCAACAGTCTGGCTGGCAGGATAGACAACTTTGAAGCGAGCATCGACAAGTTGCAGGGCGAGGTCCAGATCATTACCGAACGTCGGGATGCCTGCCAAGATTTCATCAAACAGATCACGGCAGAAATCGATGTCAAGAAAAAGGAGTTCAACAGTGTTCAGTCGGAGCGTATTAGGATCAATAACACTCATACTGAACTCGAGGAGAAGCTCCGTGACGTCCTGAGGAAACTGGAAGATGCGGATATGGGCAGACGGCAGAACGAGAAGGAGACGAAGACGAGGAACATTATCAGCGATCTCAAGCGTATCTACCCCGGTGTCCGTGGGCGGGTTGGCGAGCTTTGCAAGCCAAAGCAGAAGAAGTACGACGAGGCGGTAATCACTGCTCTTGGTCGTGAATTCGACGGCATCATTGTCGACACCGAGAAGACGGCTGTTGACTGCATCCAGTTCCTCAAGGATCAGCGGCTCCCCTCCATGACTTTCATTCCTCTCGACAACATCAAGGTGAACACGTCGAATTCTGCCGTCAAGGGCATCGCAGGCGCCAGGCTGACGATCGACACCATCGAATTCGAGCCCCAGCTGGAGCGGGCGATCGCCTATGCCTGCGGCGGGTCCGTGGTCTGTGACAGTCTGGACGTGGCCAAGGAAATTGTCTACGGCAAGAAGATCCAGGTCAAGGCTGTGACACTGCAAGGCTATGTGATCCACAAGGCCGGTACCATGACGGGTGGCCGCTTGAACGAGGACAAGGGAAACAAGCGTCGATTCGAGCAAGTTGATGTTGAGAATCTCAAGCGCCTGGCTGAAAAGTTCAAGGACGACATTGCCAAGTTGCCACGAGCGGGGCGACGAGGCGCAGAGGATACTCTCCAAAACGAGATTGTCTCTTTGGAGCAGCGTCTCCGCCTGCAAAAAAGCGAGTTGACTGCTTTTGAAAAGAATCTTAAGAGCAAGCAAAAGGAGCTCGACAACGCAAAGCAGGAGCTGGCGAGTTTCCAGCCCAAGTATGATGAGAAGCAGGGCGAATTGGAACGTACCCGGGCAACTGTGGAAAAGTTCGAGAAGGCCATTCAGGGCGTCGAAGATAAGGTCTACGCCGACTTCTGTAAGAGGCTTGGTTACGCGAACATTCGCGATTATGAGGCCCAGCAGGGCACTCTCGAACAGGAGGCTGCTCAGAAACGCCAGGCCTTTGACATCCAGAAGAAGAGCATCACAAATAGCTTAGCCTGGGAAACGTCACAGCTCAGTTCCAGCACCGAGCGTGTGAAGAACATGGAGCAACAGCTCAAACGGCAACAGCAAGAGGTTCAGTCATACCAAGAGGAAAAGAGCAACATTGAGGAAGCCATGGGCCAAGACCAAGACGAACTCGAAGCCCTCTCGGAAAGCCTCGATGTTGTCCGAACACGACACGCCGAAAAGACCAAGAAGGTCTCCGAAGCCAAGGCTGATCTCCACAAGAGAAGCAAAGACATCGACGCCCGACTAAAAGAGATCTCCAACCTCGAATCCGTCGTGCAAAAGAACTCGGCCGGCAAATTTGCCCTCCTCCGCCGCTGCAAGCTGGAGCAAATCCAGATCCCCGTTAGGCAGGGGTCTCTAGACGACATCCCCAACGAAGACGTCCTCCTTCAAAAAGACCAAGACGCCATGGACGTCGACATGGACGAAGACGCCGAGGCCGACGAGGTCCTTGAAGCAGCCATGGACGACTACGGCATCGAAATCGACTTTGACAACCTCGACGACGACCTCAAGGAATCTGACGATGACTTTGAGGATAAGCTACAAGACCGCATCTCTTCCCTCACCGCCGAACTAGAAAAACTCAACCCCAACATGCGCGCCATGGAGCGGTTAGAGTCGGTCAAGACCCGCCTTCAGTCAACGGATAAAGACTGGGAGGACTCCAAGACGGCGCTGAAAGAAGCCCGCGACGCGTTTTCTAGGGTAAAACAGCAGCGGTTCGAGCTGTTCAACAAGGCGTTCAGCCACATCCAGGAACAGATCACACACGTGTACAAGGACCTCACACGAAGCGACGCCTACCCGCTAGGCGGGCAAGCGTACCTCGATATTGAAGAGGACACCGAAACACCGTATCTATCCGGGATCAAGTACCACGCCATGCCACCGCTCAAGCGATTCCGCGACATGGAGCATTTGTCAGGAGGAGAAAAGACCATGGCTGCGCTGGCCCTGCTTTTTGCCATCCACAGTTACCAGCCAAGTCCGTTTTTTGTGCTGGACGAGGTCGACGCGGCGCTGGATAATGCGAACGTGGAGAAGATCAAGAAGTACATCCGGGAGCACGCCGGGCCGGGGATGCAGTTTATTGTCATTAGCTTGAAGCCGACGCTGTTCCAGGACAGCGAGAGTTTGGTGGGGGTGTATAGGGATCAGGATGTGAATAGTTCGAGGACGCTGACGCTGGATGTGAGTACCTACCCCCTTTCCCACTACATTATCTAGAGAATGATTGCTAACAAAATTGGTAATAGCTGAGGAAGTATGTATAAACAACATCACGACAAAATGGGGGCGGGGGGCAAACAGAGATAGTAAATATGGGGTACAACGGTCAGGGGGGTTCAGGACTGGAGGGAGGGGTGTTGGGTGTCGATATTTATGTGCTTCTGCTTTTTTTATTGCTCAGCAGGATTCTTATTCAGGTATTCAGAAGGAGGCGGTATCTTTTTTTCGCAAGGAATATCACTTTATTTGCTTCATTCATTTCTTGCAATTGTTGCTGGCAATGAGCGAAGGCGAAAGGCGAATGTGGATTGTGGATGATATCAAATCGAGCTATGGGCTCTCTTTCTTCGCTTTTTTGTTGTTCTTGTTGTGTCTATATACAAAATACCACCCCTTTTATCTATCTTCTTTGCTGCAATGTATTCACAGCCTTCACCTCCCAATGTTAGCAATTACTTATGTTTTTGTTCCTTGAACAAAGGAATGATAATACCCAGACCCCAAAACGCCATGCCAAACCCCCCAATGAAGATATAAAAATGCAAAAACCGCATGCTAATGCCCTCCCTCCCTTTCGCTTTTTGTTTACCACCCTTGTCCAGAAGAGGAAAAAAAAAACGAATATAAAAAATGCTGCCGCGTTGTATGCCTGAGGACCACTCACTAAATCTCCTCTAGCACCTCCTCCACCTCGCCATCCCTTTCCTCTCCCGACACCCCAAGCAGCGAGAGCAGCTCCGTCACATCCAATTCTTCCCCCATGCTTCTCAAAGCCCCAGTGACACCAACCACAGACCAAGCCACTTCCCCCATCTCCAGCTCGGCGAAAAGGTAGTGGTCATTAAGAAAATATCTGGGCAGATCCTCAGCCGTCCAATCATCATCATCCTCAACGACCTGATCACTTTCAGACTCAGGCGCCAGATCACATTCAGAACTCGGATCAGCCTCAGCTTCAGCCTCCATGTCAACCTCCTCGCCTTCCTCCCCACCTCTCAAACCCCCGGAAACACCGGTGGGGGCCTAAACCACGTCCTCAAACACCAAATCATCATCATCATCATCCTCCATCTTCACCCCCCCATCGACCCCCTCCACCTTGACCTCCATCTTCACCCTCTTCGCCCCCCTATCCTCCTCATCCGCATCCCTCATCTCAAAGCTCACGCTGTTCGTCTGCTGCTGCGCAACCGGCACCGGCACCGACGAATCCGTGATCCAACTCGGCAGCGCATTCTCCCTCAGAAACCTCTCCTTCCTCTTCCGATTCTCCGCCTGCTCCAGCTCCTCGTTCCCATCGCTAATCGTAACCTGCATCGTCTTGGGACCCGTATTCGCCAGCCCCTTGACCGCGCTCGGCTTGCCCATCCCCCCTTCCATTTGGTCCAACGGTACCGACGCCAATACCTCATGGGTGGCTTCCCTCACAATAGGACGCGCCACCGCAATCGCCTTGTCGAAAGAACACTCCGGAACCACCCCCCGATCAATCTCCTGCAGCATATCCGTCATAAACTTGAACTGGTTGTTCATCCTAGACAACTGCTGATGTCCCGGCTGCTCCTTCTCCACGTTCCTCTCCAGCACCCCCTCGCACCTCAGGCACACAAACCCCCTCGCCCCCACGCTGTCCAAGACCTCGAGCTGCGTCCACTGGCTCTTGCACCGCGGACAAGAGTACTCCTTGGACTCGTCCTGCGGCTTCGCGATGCCCTGCATGTCCTTGTCGGTCTTGTACACCCTCCATTTGATGGCGTCGACGGTTTGCTGGTAGTCGATGTAGTAGTACGTGCGGTTCACCGGGCGGGTCTTGCCCTCGATGACTTCGGGGCGGGTGTGCACAGTCAGAAAACGGGCGTCGCGGAGGGAGGCGCAGAGGCGGTGGAGGTCCTTGGTGTTCATCTTCATGAGGTAGGCGAGCTCGTCGTCGCGGAGGCAGGAGTGAGTAACTAGAGCTTCGACGACGAGGATTTCTTGGGTGGAGTGGAAGGCGCGGATGACGGAGCGGATGAGGGTGCGGGCGAGGGGGAGGGAGTCGGGCATTTTGGCGGTGGGATCTGCCGTCGGAGTATGTGTTTGGTGGTCGGTATGGTGAGAGAGGGAAGTTGTCGCGAAGAGGGTTTCGGTTCTCGAAGAATTTGGCAGTTGGCGATGAAGAAATTCAGATACCCGCGCGTGAGATCGGAAGCGATGAAAAAAAAAGAAAATACCGCGCAAACGAGAGACCTGTCAAGATGCGTTATATGCGCGTGAGAGCAATGGGTGGATGGATGGAGAGAGTGGCTCGAGGTGCGGGTGGAAAGGATGTCAGAAAGGTTGGATCTCGAAATCCAGACTGGAAAGAGGGCTGAGCGAACA
This sequence comes from Triangularia verruculosa, assembly GCA_033296885.1. Classification (NCBI taxonomy): domain Eukaryota; kingdom Fungi; phylum Ascomycota; class Sordariomycetes; order Sordariales; family Podosporaceae; genus Triangularia; species Triangularia verruculosa. The sequence goes on along the minus strand of MU864002.1, from coordinate 74,483 downwards.
GCGGCCTTGTCAAGTTTCCGCCCTGTCAGGCGCACGAGCGACGCAAGGTTGGAGGCATGCGGCAGGTGGGGCCGCTTGGCTTGCAAGGGCTTTGTTCTCCCCGCAGTAAATCGAAGACGCTAAACTTTATCACAGAGGCTCTTATCAATTGCTGGGTGCTCAAGCTGGGAAATTCTTATCGATAGCGCACAATTGCACCTCACACTTTCAACCATCCCACATCCCAGCATCCCTCTCTCACATCAAAGCTTCAATTCTCTTTCCCACCACCCACATTACCCCATAGCAACCCAAAATGGCAGCCTCCGAACCCTCCTCTCTCTCCCCCCCATCCACCCCACCCCCCCCTTCCAACCCAGCCGACAAATTCCACGGCACCCCTCCCTACCAGCACTACCTCCAGCTCTTCGCCGCCGCCTCCTCCGTCGCCGCCATCCTCGTCCTCCGCCGCCAATCAAAACTAGCCGCCGCCCTCCCCGACTTCCACCGCCATCCCCCCGTCTGGCAAAAAGCCCTCTTCTACGGCGGCGCCTACCTCGCCTTCTCGGGCCTCGCCCACGACTACACCGGCAAGTCCATCTACCAGCGCACCAACGACCGCCTCGACTCCATCTTCTCCACCAATTCCTCCAGCTCCATCCTCAACCCCCTGCCGGAACAGGCGCAGAGAACAAAACAGCTGATCAAGGAGGAGAGGGAGAGGAGGCGGATGGCGGAGGGCAAGGCGGCGGAGGAAGAAGAAGAGGGGAAGAAGGGGGAGAATCTAATCACAAAGGTGTGGATGGGTGGGGAAAAGGAGGGCTGGCAGGAGAGGAGAATGGAGGAGGAGAAGAAGGCGCTGGACGAGGGGAAGGGGTATGGGGATTTGATCATGGAGCAGATCAATGAGGTGTTTGGGTGGGGGAAGAAGAAGGGGGACGAGAAGCCGGAGGAGAAAAAGAAGAGCTGAACTCCTGAGAGGGACTATGTCTGTTTCGAGGCAAGAAGAGCCGGAGCTGTATATGATGTACAAACACTGTATGATAGGAGAGGGGTGCTGTTCTGAACTTTGGGCAGGCGTTATAGGAACGGCTGCATGTGTATTGCGTCCCAATTGGATTTTTGGACATGTTACAAGAAGAAGAAATGTCCCGTTCTATTTATTGTTGGTGTGCTCAAGTTCGGGTGGATATGTCGTTGAACGACCGAACAAGCTTGCTTCGACGGTAAGAGGGACAAAGGCCGTTTTGGAATGGTAAGTATGCATATGTCGATTCCAATTACGTCTACGACTATTCTCCTAATGCATCATGATATCTTCTACACGAGTCCCAAAGCCCAAAGAACACCCTATTTCTTCGACTCCTTCTTAGCCCTCTTGGCCTTCTTCGCCTCCTTCCAAGCCACCTTTCTCTCGGCAGTCTTCCTCGCCTTCCTAGCCTTATTCGCCTTCTTCTCCTCGCTAAGTGTCTTTCCCTCCGCCTTGAGGGCAGCCTTTCTAACCTTCTTCTTCTCCGTCTTCGTCATGACCTTTGGGATTTCCTTCTCCGGCAGACCCAATGCCTTCCTGTTTTCATTCTTCTGCTCCGCCTTCGCCTCCCTCTCGGCCGCCTTCAACGCCTTCTTTTCCATTCTCTTGGCGACGGCCCTCACCCGCTGGGCCTTTTTGGCTTCCTTACGCTGCTCCCTCTTTTCGGCGTTCTTCGCCCACATTACGTCGAATTTCTCGAACCAGAGGGCGAATTCCTTGTCGACACCCGGGTGGGGGGTCTCGTCGTCGACGGGGACGCCATGGCGCATGCGGATCTTGCGGAGCTCTGTGTCGATAAACTTTTGGCGCCGGCGCTCAAGACGGGGGAGGCCGCTGGGATGGGGTGCTGAGGGGGCCTGTGTGGGTTTCTTGTGACGGAATTTTTCGTTTCTCCTTGGGGGTTTGTCTTTCTTGTCGTCGTCGTCGTCGTCGCTCTCAGAGGAGGACTCGTCCGAGTCCAGAGCTATGAAATCGGCGGAGTGGAGCGCGCTCTCTGAGGGTTTGGTGGGGGAGGAGGAATTGGTGGTAGTGGGCTTGGTGGTCTCTTCTTCAGACTCAGAATCAGAGTCGGAATCGGAGTCGCTTGAGCTGCTAGAGTCGGAGTCGGACTCAGAGTCGGACTCGGATGATGAAGAGGCATCTTTGGCGGCCTTTTGCTCCTGCTCGAGAGCCTTTTGGACGGCTTGAGCCTTCTTTCCCTTTTCTTCCTTGCTCTCAACGGCCTTTGGCTTCGTTACTTTGTCTTGGGAAGCCTTTGGCTCCTTCGCCGGCTTGGCCTTGGTGTTGGATTTCTTGGTCTTCGCCATGATGATGTTGTGAGGTGAAGTTGTGAGCGGGGAAAAGTTAAGGTTCGTAAATATTCTGAGAAGGCAGTATTTAACTCTCAATTGCAAGTCGCTTTCTCGAGGAAAGAGCTCCCCAGCGGCGCATCGCGAACCACGGGATGCGACAGCTCTAAAAAATACAGTGGGTCTTTTCCTCATCTTATCGGTCCAACCATCCTTCTTGGCAGGTACCATTCAGTGAGAGGTGTAAGTCATTGACAAGCCAGGCCTTCGGATATCAAAGTCAGTGGTTGATAGACATTTGAAGGATCACATTCGATACGATGATACGTACGGTAGGTCGTGAATGCTGAGTGGACTCTATTTTGTAGCTACAAGGCATAGCATACCAGCACCCATTCATGCTCCTTCAATGGCCTTACGCGCACGGTCTGGGCTGGATGTATTTGATACTTAGGGGTCGAGGCAAACCCAATTGTGTGTACACTACCTACTTCAACAACATTCATGTGGTGCAACCGCCAAGAGAATTGGGCGATCTCCAAATGTTAGCGAAGGAGGCTGCGCCGTTGGCACGTTTAAGCTTATGGATAGGCCTCAAAGCTTGGTTCTCCCCTCCCCTCATGAGGGCTCGGACTTTCTCCCGAGATGGCTTCTAGATGCAAGTTATACCCCGGGGCCATGAGGTGGCTTATTCTCGAGCCTGCTAGTGCTCCGATATACATACGTCACCTCTGCGGCTGAAGATGAATCGAGGGGGGCTCACTGTTCCTCTCCAAGAGAGCTTTGATACAAGTTATGAGTGCAGCTTAGACGAACATGTCCTAGCAATCAGTTTGGATGGCTAGGCACATGAATCTGTCTGAAAGGAGGATCAACACAATCATCCCCAGAAAACCTAACAGTTTCGTCATAGCTGCTCAGGATGAAACCCCGCAGGACACAGAGAGGGTGGACCATCCGATCTTGGGCGGCAAGATACACCATGCTATGGCCCTGTTTCCAAAAACAGAACACTTTCTCGGTCATTCTTAGAATCTGTGGCGGCCTCCAGTCTCTTGCGAATAATACGAATCAAAAAGGACTGGTGAACACGCACAAAGGTCCATGGACTTTGAGCACAGCCGCCTCTCTTTCTCCACTGATCTCCGGACCCTTCTAAGCTCTTGCCCGCTGCCGCGCCGGCTGGTTGGAGCCCTTGGCGGGGAGACGTCAGCGTGTGTGGCCGCGTCGTTTAAAGCGTGAAGCTGAGCCCATTGATTTGATCACACAGGGTCTTCGTAAACGGCGCCTGATCGCCTGATAAAGCTGGAAACCCGGCAGCTGAATTTATTTCCTCGAGTTTTTGCGGGAAATTCATTTCCTTCTCCCTTCTCTGCGTTTGCGCATTCCAAGTCTCTTCATCATTCCACGACTGGCACATGTCGATATCCATCATCAATATCAACATTTTAAACTTCACTCGACCTTCTGGGCTTCTGCAGCCGTGAGACGACCTGTGCGGCGTTTGGCCTGGACCTTTGGGGCTCGAAATACTACTTGAAAGCTGTCGAGCATCTCTCATCATCGTCATCCCCAAAGAATTCGGAAGTCTTCACGCTAGAAAGTTGGAACACTTGGGGAACATTGCGACGCAATTTCCCCTCCTCCCCAAACCCCAGACACTCGGAGATCCCTGCTCCCGCTTTGCCGAAACACGACAGAAGGGGATCCACGCCTCTCAATTGACAGTTTCCCAATTCCTTCCTGACAATCGAACAAAAAATCAACAAACCAACAACACAAAACGGGCCTGGGTTCGCTCGCTGGACCACCCGCCAGTCTTTTGTAGCTGCTATTAACTCACGGCAACAAACCCCTTGTTCACACGAAACAAAACCCTCCCGATCCCGATCACTACGAGCCGAACCCCCTTTTGCGACCTGCTGCTGCGCCGCGATTTGGCTCTCCTGCTTTTACGCTCTGGAGCCCCCAACCACATAAAAATCGCCCACCATGGCGTCCAACGAATATTACAGTCAGACGTCCCGGCACCACAACCAGAACGACAACGGTTACTACTCGGGCGGCAGCCAAACCCCCTACCCAGAGTCAGCTTACTCGGCGCCCGCCCCGGCCTACAGTTCACACCAGAACCTCGCATCGTCATCATCCGGGAAAGGGCAAGGTGTGTCGTCGTCTCCTTCACCTTTCGAGACCGTCTTCGACGATCATGTCTATCCGGCGCAACCGTCAGCTAGCCACCACCGCCGCCTAAGTCAGCAAGACACGAGCTACCGCCCCTTATCGCGGGTGCCCTCTGATGAAATGCCTGCTTACAATCATGCCTCAGATGACATTCCGCTGCGGGACAACTTGCAGAAGCAGCCGTCGCAATACCCAAACATTGAGATGCAAGACCATGTGTACGATGCTGCGCAACAGCCGCCTACTAAACCACCAAGTAAGGGGCGGGTGAGGTTAGGGGAGCTAGGCATGTTAGGATCAGGAAAGAAGAAGATCCCGCTGGTGGTGTACTTCTTTACGATTGTCCAAGTAGCTGTGTTTATCGGCGAACTAGTAAAGAACGGTAAGCCCCCCCTTTTTAATCATCACCACCACAGACACCACCACTGACATGATTCCCAGGCACAATGACCGGCTCCCCAATAATGATAAAACCCCAATTCAACCCCATGATCGGCCCCTCGCCCTACGTCCTCATCAACATGGGCGCCCGCTTCGTCCCTTGCATGCACAACGTCAAGTCGATCCAGGACGCCACCGAACCCATCTCCTGGCCCTGCCCCTGGTCCACCACCAACGAACCCGGCACTCCAGACAACTCTTGCACCTTGTCCGACCTCTGCGGCTTCGGCGGCGTCCCTGAACCAGCCTACCAACCCGGCGCCTCGCTGGACCAAAAGCCAGAACCGAACCAATGGTTCCGATTCATCGTTCCCATCTTCCTCCACGCCGGACTCATTCACATTGGGTTCAACATGTTACTCCAGCTCACACTAGGTCGCGACATGGAGAAGTCCATCGGCTCGATCCGGTTCTTTATAGTGTACATGTCGGCCGGGATATTCGGGTTCGTAATGGGAGGAAACTTTGCCGCCACTGGCATCGCCTCGACGGGCGCTTCTGGCTCCCTCTTTGGAATCATCGCGCTTACCTTTCTGGATTTGTTGTACAGCTGGAAAGACCGTGTAAATCCCACCAAAGACTTGATGTACCTCTTCATCGACATCATCATCTCCCTCGTCCTCGGCCTCCTCCCGGGATTGGACAACTTTTCGCATATCGGGGGGTTCCTGATGGGATTGGCTCTTGGAATCTGCATTTTACACTCCCCCAACAGCTTGCGCCGCCGGATCGGGGAGAGTGACGTCCCCTACGCCAACTCTCAAGTCTCGAGCGGTTTCCTCAGTCAGGGGACCGTCCCGCCGTTTTTTAAGAATCCCGTGGGGTTCTTCAAGGGGAGGAAGCCGCTGTGGTGGGGGTGGTGGCTGATTAGAGTGGGGGCGCTGATTTTGGTGCTGGTGGTGTTTGTGCTGCTGCTGAATAATTTTTATATTCACCACAAGGTTTGCGGGTGGTGCAAGTACTTGAGTTGTTTGGTAAGTTTTCCTGATGTTTATGTGACTGGTGTATGGATGGGGTAATGACAAGTGAGAAATATAGCCCGTGAACAACTGGTGCGAGCTGGGGAACCTCACCATTACGAGAGATCAAGAGGCGCAGCAGCAGGCGGCGAAACGAGCGGTCGAGGCGTTGATGGGGATGTCGACGAAGGCTTAGATGTGGAAAAATATAGGGGTGGGGGGGTTTTGTCTGTTTGACTTGTGTTTGCTTTGGTTTTATTTCGGCCAGAAAATATGCATAGCATTGGCGTTTGGGAATTCGGTTGGTCAAGACTTGTTGCGTTTTATTATTACAGTCAGCCAGTACCAGTTAGGGATTCAATACCCTCTCTAGAGAGGTAGTAAAGTTCATTTTGTTCAGAAGAGCATAAAATCAAGCATTATCATCATGCCAAGAAAAAGAAAATATTGATATTCGCAATTTTCTTTCTATCTATCTTGTATCACTCCCCAGTTCTTCAAGAATACTCCCTCTAAAGGTCATCCTCCTCCGAACCACTCTCATACGACCCATCGCTCATATCCTCATCTTCATCCTCCTCTTCCTCCTCTTCCTCATCCTCACCAGCCTTGAGACCGTAATCGTCGTAAAAGTCCGTCAGCGTCTTTACTTCCGTCTTGTAGCCCCTCTCCGAGAGCGTCTTGACGATATTCTATACAACTTGTTAGTATCTCCATCTTCAAAACCCAAGATACGGGCAACATACCTCCTCCATAATCGGCGCACAAGTAACCACCACGTTACTCCTGCCCGCCTCAAAAACAGGCAAAATCACCTCCTTCATCACCTTCCTAATCTCCTCCTCCGTCACCTCCCTAACCTTGCTCAAAATCTTCTTATTCCACCCATGCTCCAGCCCCCTGACCACAGATATCATGTAATTCTGCTGCGCCGCCGCCGTCATAGTGGACTGTTCATCCGCTACCCCAAAGACAATGCTGCTCACTGCTCCCTCGATCAAATGCCTATCAAGGGGTTCCTCTCCAGATGCCAATTTGGCAACCGTTGCGCGGGATGCTTCGATGGCCTTGGACGCGTCGGGAGAGCGGTAGACCTTGAACTGGAGGTATCCGCCGTCGATCTCGCGAGAGAATGACACGCCGTAAGCGAGGCCGTTGCCGCGGACGGCGTTCCAGAGGGGTCCTTCGACTGCTTCGAGGTAGGCTTGCGCGACGAGGAAGGCGGGGAGTAGGGGGGAGGAATAGGAGGAGAGGCCTGAGGTGGTGGAGACGGAGTAGGAACTGTCGAGGGTGGTCATTGGGATGATGACTGCGCCGTGGGAACCGGGGTTTTGGCCTTCGGGGGAGAGCATGGCTGATAACTTGACGATGGGGAGGATGTTGTTGGTGGGGTTGAGGTCGGGGTGGGAGGTTAGGGCATCCCAGGCTGCGACTGGATTTTGCAGTTTGGCGACGTCGGCTGTGACAAGAACGCGAAGGTTTTGGAAGGAGAAGAGCGATTTCCGGAGCTCTTCGAACCAACCGAGGACGGTTTCGGGCTCCTTCTCTAGGAGCTTCTTGAGACGACGGAGGTAAACCGCCTTGACGAGGGTACGCCTCGCAGAAAGATAAGCCTCGGGGCGGAAGTGGATGGCCATATCGACTTCCTGAGCCATGGTCCTTCCATCACGCTTGAGCTCAGGGATATCAGCCAACGCCTTAACAATTGCAGCCTTGATCCGGACGGGGTCAAAGACAATGTCAAACATGAGAGTTCTCAGCCAGTCGATGATGGTTGTGTACTTTTCCGGGTCTACCTGAAATTGGATAGCCAGACCCTCATAATCGCTTAGTCTACTAGCAGAGCTGATGTGGTAGCTAATCGTGTCCTTTTCGAGTTGTTTGACGACTTCCTCAAACTCGAGACGCTTTCCATCGCGAATAACGGGAGAGTTGAAGAAGTTGTCGGTGAAGAGAGAAAGGAGGGGCTTGTACTTGACTGCTGTCTCGGAAAGCCCGACGTGGAGGGTGAGATGGACAAAGTTGGAGGGTACGTCCTCGAACTGCACGAAAAGGGGCTTGCCTTGAGGGGCAGCGTCGATGATCTTCTGAGCTTTGTTGTCTGAAGCACCGAGAGAGCGGGCATTTCCTGATCTTGCGGTCAGACTTTCAATAAAGTGAATTGACTCGGTGCCAGGAACCGGCCACTGATCCAGGACATCAGGAGGGATCGGCTTCTCGTTGTTCTGCTTGGCAGTCTCGAGCTTGTTCTTGAGAGCCTCGAGGCCTTCCTTTCCAAGCTCCTCTTTTCTCTTGGCGATTCTCTCCTCTTCACCAGCCTTGAGCTTCTTGGCGAGCTCATGCGATGGCTTTCCGAGAATAGAAACATGGTGGGCATCGGAAATCCACTTCCTGAGGAAGGCCCTCCACTGTTCATCAGTCCACATCTCGAGCACATCGTACTCCTTCAGAGTCTCAAGGTCTCTCAGAGTAGAGCCGTCCCGCTTGCCAAACAAATAATCAGTAATGATGTTGCTGGCATAAAACTGCTCAGAGGCTTCGGCCTGAAGCTTGACTTGGCGCTTCTCACGCTGAAGGCACTCGTTGATGTAGTTCATATCAAGAGGTTTCGAGGCAACTTCCTTGAGGAGACCAATCAGGCGCTGCTCGACAAAAGCAAGCTTCTCGGTGGCAACACCAGTTGGCTGGAACCAAATGACGGAGTTTGGCCTCGAGTCCCACCAGTACGAAACGGAACTGGCCAACTGCTCTCTCTCAACCATGGTATTTTCGATGATCGATACTGAGGAGCCGCAGAGGTAGGTCATCAGGATGTTGATCGCTGTGCCCTCGATCTGGTCGATGCAGCTGGGTCCGAAGAAAGCCACTAGAATCTCGCCGGTGGATTCATCTTCCTCAGGGAACTCGACGGTCTGTACGATGGTGTTTTCAAGGGGAGGCGGTTGAGCCGAGTCAACGAAGGGGCTGGTACACGCATTAGTGTAACTCAAAGATATTTGATAGTCAGTGCTTACCGCTTGAAGTTGGGGTTTGGCGGTGGAATATCGTCCTTAATGCTCTCCTCAAACTTATCCAAAATCTTCAACAAATCATCATGATCAGCCTCACCAGTGATGATGATAGCCAAATTCTGAGGCTGGTACATCGCCTTGTGGAAATCGCGAATCCTCTCAGGGGTCAAGACCCTCAGCGCCTCCATCATACCACCGGTCTCGTACCTGAAACCAATATTCTCAGGATACAACAACCGACGAGCCTGGAGATCCATCAACTCGGAGCTGCTATACTGGAGAGCCTGCATCTCAGAATAGACAACACCGGCATCATTGCCCTCGCCATCAATGTGGTGAACCTCGGTCACGCAAGCATCATCTGTGATGTTAGGGAGAATGACATGCTCGAGGTAAACAGGCAAAATCTGAGCAAAGCCGTCCCAACCGGCTGTCTCGAGGGTGTAAGCGGTGTGGTCAACGGCAGTCCAAGCGTTGGTGTTTGAGTAAGCCCGGCCAGCGAGCTTGTCGAGCAGGCCCTTGTATTTGTAGCTCTTGGAGCCCATGAACACCAAGTGCTCAAGGGTGTGTGGCGCGCCAGAGTCATCAAAGATTTCGGTGGCTAGCGTGAAGTAGCCATTGACCTTGGGGCCCTTGCGGTCGGCCACAATGACCTGCATGCCACTGCGTTCGGAGACATACTGGGTGATACCAGTAGGGGCATAGTCGGACTGAAAGCTCTGGACCTTGCGGAACCGTGGTTTTTGTGTTTCAGTCATGTTGGCTATGTTGATGGTTTGTGTGAGGCTGGATACGGAACTGGCATTTTGTTAGCAGGTAGCCTCAGAGGCAACAAAGATCGATGAACGGAGTCATGAGTTCATAAGGAAAACATAATAGCGTTGAAGGCTGGGGCACAGCACGAAATGGCCGAGGTGCGCATCGTTTCATCGGAGTGATTTGTGATAGACCGGAGCATACCCATAGTCCAGACTCTCCTGTGATAGGCCAACGGTGAAATGAAGAGCCCCTAGACCATAGTAGAGGCCCCCAAACAACCGGTACCACGCCGGCATCTTGAGGTGTAGATGACCGTGGCCAGTCTTGAAGAATGATGAGAATAACAGTGATCCAAGGGAGTGATATAAATATTGCAAGACAGTACCCCCAACTGAGATACTTGTAAAGCAAACAACAAAAGGCACCAGTCAAAGAAAAGACAAGACGATATTGGTGGCAGGTGATGATGGGGGCGTTGAGCTACTGCGCTCGAGTCTGACATACATACCGGTGTATAAGACGTTTGCTGCCTAGCCGGCTCGTCAACGGGAGGAGGCCAATGATGGTGGACAAAGGGTGTGCCTACCCCGGGTTTCCAGCTGGATGTTCAGGCTGGAAGCGACAGGCAAAGGAATGGGCGATCAAATGAATTTACCCCTCTCTTCCCGCAAGGCTGCTGCTGCTACTGCTGTCGGAATTGGGTTGGTAGAACACAAGAGCTACGGGCAGTCAACACAGCTCGAGATGTTGTTGCTAGTTTCTGGCGGGGTAGCTATTGGGTGTGGGTTTTTCTCTTTTTAAGGTGACGAATCAGGCAGGGGGGAAAATGTGACTTGTTCATCAGGGTTCTTGAGCTTATAGGGTTGGGTCTTGTTTCAAGTCTTTAAGAAGTCAGAGTCCGATATTGCCCAAAGAGGTGTTCTTTCTGCAATCAGCAACAACCAACTTGCCCCTTTGCCAGATCTGAAGTCTCAACTGCCCCGCTGTTTGGGATGGTGGGACAGTTCGGGAGGATCCACCAAAGTTCGGACGGTCTGGCCATCCTTTGGGTGCTACAAAATATAAGGTTCCTGTTGCGATTGGAGAGTCCGCCTCTTGCATGCTTGTCCACTTATTTTTCTTGGAGACGATGACTGAAGGAAAACCTGCTAATCATACGCTGTTTAAAGCCAGGAGATACCGGATCTTTTTAATCGGCTAGGAACTTGTCGAAACACATCCACAACGCTCTTATCGATATCTGATATCGACATCTAATCCTGGCACCGAGACTGAACACCAGTGACGGGTTTGCCCCATAACGTGCCTCGGCACTTGCCCCTTCTAGAACCAGGGACGACGTACTCAGACCAGCATCAAGACCTGCATAATGTCCAAAGACTGGCCGTTTCCCATATCATTTTGACTCATCTCCTTCTGTTCCACCACGTATTTTTCATAGACATAGGACCACCTACTAAATTTATACACGCATTTTCCAAATCTATATAAACTCCCATCTCCAACTTTAACTCCTTGCCATTTTGATCTCCACCAGCTTCCCAAACGGGGTTCCATCCCGCAGTCTTGGCCTTATAGTCCGGTCCCTTAAGTTTTATATCTTCACTACCTTCACTTCACGTCTGCTTCATACCTCCTTTTCCTCATTCAAGTCCGTCCTATCCGGCCACACTGTCCCCCCTCCGCCCAACCTCCCGTCTCCTCCGGCTCCGGCCCTCCGCAAAAGCTATGGACTGGTTCGGCCGCGCCAAAATCGATTTTGCCCACGCAACCACACCCCTACCTCTCACCAAGAAAGATGGCTCTCAAACCGACCTCCTCAAGGTCGTCGAGGCTTCTGCACCAAAATGTCAAATGAACCCGCTGCTGTTCAATGGCCACCTTCAGACAATGTACACCGCCGTAAAAGAACACGGCCCCCAAATCTACTACAAGCGCAAGATCTTTGACGCCGACCACAAGACCTACGCCGGCACCTTTGCCGTTGATTTCGTCGTCCCTCCACACCAGGATTTCGATCAGGAACTCCCGCCAAGAACAGCTTTCTTCTCGGAGCCGGAGTTTGACGGGATTGGAAGTGACGACACCAAGCCGATGCTTATTGCGCTTCACGGCTTATCCGGTGGATCTCACGAAATCTACCTCCGCCACGCCATCGCCCCTTTGGTTCTCAACAGCAATGACTGGGAAGTAGCCGTAGTCAATGCCCGAGGCTGCGCCAACAGCAAGATCACCAGCGGTCTCCTTTTCAACGCTCGCGCGACCTGGGACGTGAGGCAGTTCGTCAAATGGGCGAGGAAAACATTTCCTAACCGCCCCCTGTTCGGGATTGGGTTTTCTCTTGGTGCCAATATCATGACCAATTACGTCGGCGAGGAGGGAGCGAACTGCCCTCTCAAGGCAGCGATTGCCGTGAGCAACCCGTACGACTTGGAGGTCTCGAACAAGGGGCTTCAAAGGACGTGGTTGGGGAAGGAGGTGTATTCCAAGGTTATGGGGAGTAAGTTTACCTTTTCTTCCCTCATTATGGATGAGAATACTGACATGAGTATAGATAACCTCAAAAAGCTCTTCGAGCAACACAAAGATCAAATCCTGAAATACACCAACGTCGACTACGACCGCGTCCAAAACGTCACCTACCTCCACGAATTCGACCGGGCAGTCCAGACGGTCACCTGGGGGTACCCAACGGAGAATGCCTACTACCGGGATGCCTCGTCTTGTGATGCTATTCTCGCTATTCGCATCCCTTTCTTGGCCATCTCTGCGCTTGACGATCCGATTGCTGTCAGGGAAGCTATTCCCTACCAAGAATTTGCCGTGAATCCGTATACGGTTCTTTGTACGACGTCGTTGGGTGGGCATTTGTCCTGGTTTGAGATTGGTGGTGGGAGGTGGCATCCCAAGCCTATCTGCAATTTCTTGAATGCGATGGCGAAGGAGATTGACTTGGAGAGAGTGAGCAGCGAGGAAAGGATGGTGGGAGATGGGAAGTATCAGTTTAATACGGATTTTGATCCGGTGAGGAGGAAGTTGAATGTCCTGGATTAGAGGTGGCAGGGCAAGAGCGGGAAAAGGTGATGGGAATTGTATATTATACTGTAGAATATAGATAGAGGGTATAGTGGGTATAGACTTTAATCATTGTGTGATCAACTCTGGGGTAGCAATGGCAGTTGAAACTAGTGAGGAACCGACAACACTTCATTATATCTCTTACTATCCAGTCACATACAAAACAGCCATTCCAACAAACTTCCATATCATACACAAGAATCCAAATTATTTTTCGTGTACCAAAGGGGTATCATGATGTTTCGTTTCCGTAAACCAGCACAGCTTTTCCGAACCTGGCTCAATCACGGCCTTGAAATACCAACTCCCTCCCCGCCCCCCTTAAGTATCCCCTCCCCCTCGCCATCCTCCCAATCTCCAAATCCTCTTCCCCTTACAAAATCCCCTCCCCCTCAAACAACCCCGCCAAGCTCTCCCCAAAATGCAACCGCCTCACCGCCTCCCCAAAAACCCCGCTCAAATCCAACACCTCCACCTTCCTCGTCCCCCTTAACGTTCTGCCCTGATCAACCGTGTTCGTCACCACAACTTTATCCAACCCTGACTCCTCCACCCGTTCAATCGCATCCCCCGAAAAAACCCCATGCGTCACCACCGCAACAACCCTCTCCGCCCCCCCTTCCTTCTTCAACAGTTTCGCCGCTCTCGTCAACGTATTCCCGGTATCGACCAAATCATCAATCAACAAACACGTCTTCCCCTTCACATCCCCCACCAGCATCATCGTAGCCTTCCTATTATTCGGCGAGAACTTCGGGGGGCGGCGCTCCTTGTGGATGAGTGCGAACGGGAGGTTAAGCGCGTCGGCGATGGCAGTCGCCCTCTTGGCTCCTCCCGCGTCAGGGCTGACGATGACGGAGTCGGGGTGGAGCGGTAGGACCCGATGTTTGAGGTACGAAGTAAGAAACGGGCGGGCGAGGAGGTTGTCAACGGGAATGTCAAAAAACCCTTGATAAGTACTCTCGTGGAGGTCACACGTCAGAATCCGATCTGCCCCCGAGCACGTCAGCAGATCAGCCACCAACGACCCCGACTGCGCCATCCACTGCTTGTAAAACGGCCTCGGGGGATGCAGCGCAAGCATCAAAGACGGGTTCTCATAGTCGTGCGTCGTGTACTGCCCCTGCTGCTGCTGATTATGCGGATTATTGTAAGTAATCAACTGCATCGGCGGCGTCTGTATCCCACTCGGCGTGCCCCCCCTAATCCCAACCCCGCCGTTACGCACCGCATCAATCATATCCGTCCCCGGCCCCAACCCAGCCGTCCTCGCAATACTCGGGTGAGGAGTCACCGGTACACTCTCAAACGTATACCCCTTCCCACTACTCCCTTCCCCTTTCCCTCCCCCCTTCCCCGTTGCTGTTCCCTCCCCACGAAGCGGCGCACCAGCCTTACTAAAAGCAAGATCCGGCTGCCTGCTATACGGGAAAAGCGGCAAGACAGCAGTAACCCTCCTCGCGCTCCCGCCCTTGCAGGCAGCAATCATGATGCACAGCTCCATCAGGTAATCATTGACCCTGTACTCTGGATCGCTCCCCACCCCGAACGTCTGGATGATGTACACGTCCTTCCCCCGGACGCTGTCTTGTATCTCGCAGCGGGACTCCCCGGAGGAAAACTTGCAGAGGATTCGCTCGGCGGGTGTGATGTTGAGGTAGTTGCAGATGGACTGGACAAAAGCGGGGTGCGAGTTCCCCGAGAGGATGGATATGTTGCGGACCATTTTGCGCGGACGATGGCGGGTCATTAAACAAACGGGATGATGTCGTAGATTCGAAAAGTGATGATGATGTTGAGGGAGCTAGCCCATTCTTCGATGAAGTCGGGGTTATCGATCGTCGGCGGCGGTGGTGGTGGTGGTGGTGGTGAAGACGGCGCGCTGTAAGGTAGAAAGAGGTAATAGGTATATATGTTTGGCACCTGTTTTCGCCCAGCAAGGTCAGGTAGATCTGGCAATTGGGCACCACCCAGCACACCCTCTTCTGTGTTGCTGTCGTTGTATCTGCCCTCCCTCTCACAAGCGAACACCACCTTTTAACCTCCCGTCCTTTGAAGTCGTACAATAGTCTTGGTGCCTGAGGTACCCTAGGTAGGCAAGGTAGCTGTCGTCAAGTAGAATCGTTCAAAGCCGGTTAGGGTAGCAGAAGCGCAGTAATAAAAAGGGGTCCAATGTCGTACAAATATCCTTTGAAATGTGACCGTGACAAACAACCGGAATGGGGGTGATCTGTATGTATGTATGTATGTCTCGCCCAAACACAAAAACCGTTCAATCGACAACCCAAATTTGTGCCGTGTCTGGCCGAAATGTCTCTGAACGATTATTATTATCAAATAAAGCGGAATAGATCTTGGCTTCCCGTACCTCTCCCGCCGCTTTTACCGCAAGATAACGTAGATCTTATACATCTACCATCATCACCCCTATCCCCCTTATCCTCAATAATCCAAGCAGTTATAAACATACCAATCCTTTTTCCATTTCACACTCACCAAAACCCCCCATCCATCCCACATATCCCCCCAAAATTCCCTTCCTTTTCCGCCGCGCTCTCCCCCGCACAACCCACTGACAAAAGTGACGTCACAGCTACCCTTAACACCCCCAACTCTTCCAGAGCAATAAGGCTCCCCAATCATGAGCCGCGATAGCTACACGTGTAATATCTGACCTCAAAAACCTTCCCCCAGAACTGAAACTAGAGGATGATAGTGCGGGTAGAGCTGACAGTACCCCTGGTGAAAGGTCTCAAGATCCAAACTGCTCTCGTGATCAAACTGTCGAAAAGAGTCAAAAACTGACACATGGAATCGTCAATCCCCCATGCTGTGACTCTCACCCAACAAGTCATCACGCGACCAATCTTTGCTTCTTTTGCTTCTTCTCCTGCCGGGTTTCCGGGCGGGAGGGAGGCTGGTGATAATTAACCCCCCAATATCAAATAGCCTTGCTGATAGTTCCTCAACCGCTCGTCGGTGACCAAAAGCGACCAGTTCATCTTGTTCATCAACAACATGAAACATCTTTTCAACAAAACTATCGACCAACTCGGTCAAAATCATCATCAGTTCCATCCAAACACTTTCATGATCACCTCGGCAGCCATCTAGGCGACGCCTCTCTCTCCGCCCCAAACCACACGACCATCAACTTCCGATCCCTCAAATTTCTTCCCAGTCTCACAACTTGCAAGTCGTGAAGATAGTGAAAAAATTGGTAGCGTCTCTTTGAGTAGCGTGTCATCCTTAGTGCAGGGGCCATGCTAATCTTCTCTGTATCGTTTCAAATTGACCAAATGCCCCGAAGGGCGAGGAAAGAAAAGAAGAAACCGATTAAATTCTGGCCCTGCTGTCTCTCAATATATAGGCATCCCCCGCTGGCCTGTGCACGCTTGCAAATCTGGCCCAGAGTGTAAATCGTCTGTGCGCTCCCGCCAGCCAGCTGGCATCGCCACAGCCAAGTGAGGAATCAGCGTGGCTTGCTCATCAAACCGGACCGTTGCCACTTGCCACCTCCTTTTCCTTCGTTGAGTCACCTGTCACGATGGCAACAGCAATACAAACTAGAATTACAGACATTGTCACATAGCAGAATTTTAGGAAAACAAACAGTTGGGACAAAGGTCTATTTTGTCTTATCGTGATCAAAAGCCATCTATAACTGATAATAACGAAGCGAAAAGCGTTGGCAAAAATCAAATCTCAAACCCCATTTTTATCATTGCTCCTCCTCTCTGACGCAAACAGCGAAAAAAAAGTGACATCCACCTCGTCAAAATTTCATCCTTTGACTCATAACTCGCAACTTGCAAGTTACAAGCCCAAAAGGGCCTTGGCACCGGGCTCACTGCACACGTAGATGACGTCGTGCTCGTTGGAAAAGCCATTGAACGTGGTGGCGGAGCACTTGGTGTAGGCACCCATGTCCTCGAAGTAGAGCCAGTCACCAACGTCCAAGACAACTGGGAAGCGGATGCTCTCCGTGATGCGATCGATGCCGTCGCAAGTAGGGCCCCAGATGCTGTACTCCACTCCGTTGTCGTCGTCCATACCGCTGGCAGCGGGTGTGTTATACAGAGTCTGTCCGCTGGCGCGGAGGACCTTGGCCTCAGGGTGCTGATGATCAAACATGATGCTCGAGAAGTTTCCGTAGAGACCATCGTTGACGTAGAGCATGTAGCTAGCGTCAGGTGTCATGGTGCCGTTGTTGATCAGACCGGAGTCCTGGATGGTGCGGCGAGCAATGACGTTGCAGGCCAAGGTGTAGGCAGCCGAGGCGTAGAAACGGCCAGGCTCAGCAATGAGGTTGATACCGCTGTGAGCGGGGAAGTACTCGTCGAGAGCAGCACCGAGAACACCGGCCATCTGCTCGAAAGTGTGGTCGGCGCAGAAGCCACCGCCAACATCCAGAGTCTTGAGCGAGTAGCCGTAAGAAGCAGCCTGCTGGAAGACCATGTGGGAGTCACGGACAGCCTTCAAGAAAGCGCTGGGGTCCGAGGCGCCAGAGCCAACGTGGAAGCTGACTCCCACCACGTTGAGCTTCAAGTCGCGGGCCAGAGCCAAAAGGCCATCAGTCGAATCGAGCGAGGCGCCAAACTTCATGCTGAGGCGGCAAAGAGACGAGGTGTCATCGGTGAGGATGCGCAGGTAGAGCTCGGCCTCGGGGTAGAAGCGGGCAATCTTGCGAAGCTCGTCGGCATTGTCAAAGGTCATGGCGCGAACGCCCTGCTGGGCGACATAGCGCACATAAGAGTTAGTCTTGCAGGGCTGCGCGTAGATGATGCGGGAGGGGTCAACTCCCATGCGGAGGACCTGTTCAATCTCGGCCTTGGAGGCGCAGTCGAAGCCATTGCCAAGGGCAGCCAGCAGCTTGAGAAGCATAGGGTCCGGGTTGCATTTGACGGCTATTACGTACATTAGTGGCCAATTTTCCTCGTGAAAAAGTCCATGACGAAAAACACATACCGTAGAAAGGCTTGACGCGAGGCAGGTTCAGCTTCCAGCGGAGGTGCTGGCGGTAGACCTCACCGAGGTCAGCCACGAAGAAGGTGTCCTCCTCTCCGGGCTCGCAGTGTTCATGGTCAATGCTCTCCACGCGCTGGCGGAGGGCGTTGCCAATCAGCTCCTTGGCAGTAGGGCCATCATGGCGGTGGTTGTGTTCACCTAAAAGGTGATGATTGTGTTGCTCAAAGTAGCCATTGTTGTAGCTCTTCAAAAAGACATGATTATTCGTTAATTCCGTATAATCGAGTGGTGCGAGGCGATCGGCGAGCAAAGTTGGCATAACCATATCCGGGATTGTAACGGGTCAAAGGAGGTAGGTGGAGGAGTTGGCGGATGGCGTAGGTTGTTATAGCTTAGGTTCTCGAGTGCGGATATGTATGAGCTTGAGCTCTATCGATTGATCGAAAGCACAGGGGATAGGAGGTAGTTGAGAGCGACTTGATAGCACGAGGGTGCTCAAGCGAGTATTAGGGAGGTCGGTGTGGGTAGCAGACTGGTCCCTCAAAGGTCTGACGAGGCTTCGTCGACTCTTCCTCCGTTAGAGGAAGAACCGCACAACTCGTCCTATGCGGCAGCTGGTTGTTGTCGGTATTTTGGGGGGCTTGGTTGAACAAGGAGTCGAACAGGGAGAGCTCGAGTTCCTTACGCGACTTCAGCAGGTGGTGGCAGGGAGTTGATGATGTGGAAGGTTTTTCGAAGGCTGAAATCTTGGTCTGACACGAAGTCTACGGCCAAGGAAGCCGTATTGAGCTTGGGTGCCTTTGAGAAGACCAAAGGCAGTCGGGCGTAGCGATGGAAATCGCTAGCTGGTCTGTGAGGCAGGGTGCGCGTCAGCATGTTGAACTTGGCCTAGATGGATAAATCAACAGCGAGTGACCCCGCTGAAGCTCTCCCGAAAGCCATCCCAGGTCTGAGACATGACACATGCCACGAGGCCGAGTGCGTTCATGGTCACGAGCGGGAGCTCCCAGCGGTCGTGCGCCGCTGTGAACTGAAAGCCGGGTATAGCTGAGGAGAAGCAGGTGAAAATTTTGCACTTACGAGATGGGTGGTGATTGCGCGCGCAGCAGGAGCAAGAGTTGTCCAGTGTAGCAATTGATGCCGAGTTCGATGTTGTGTCGAGGAAGGAGAGCTTGCAGAGGGAAAATCGTGGGAAAGTGGAAGACGTTCAAGGACGGGGGTGGAAGGTCTGTAAACTGGCGTCGAGCTTCTTAATAATGGAGGGGCGTAGAGCGGGAAAGCCTTGTGGGGTTTTTGCGGGCTGGGCTTCGTTTCTTGATTTGGCAGACACACAACAAAAAAAAAACTCCATACGGGGAAGCATCTCGATGGAAGGGCAAAGACCCATAATTTTCAAACCGTCACAGCTCTTTTTTTCCCACCGGTCCCAGTGATTTCGAGACACCGCCTACTCCGATAGTCTACACCAGAAACCCTAAGGACCCCCGGCAATCCTCTTCCAGCCAAACTCACCTGCCGCCTTTGGCAAAACACCATGGAGATGCCACAGACGTGCCGCGTAATTCCACCAACTTCCAACTGTGCTCCCGCGGCAAGGAAAGTTCGAGTTGCCCTGTGCTACTGCGCAGTATCTATATCTCAGACGCGAGGAGCAGCGAGAGCAGGCCGTCCAATGTCGCTGACGCCCTCTTCATGCCGGATATCTGGCCGAGGCCGCCGACCGTCGCTGCACAACTCAGTCTGATGGTGGGTGGTCTCGACCGGTGGCGTGCCATCACTCGATCCGCAACTTGCGGTCAGCAAACCTGGAACCCGGAAGGCCAGTTTCAGTGCCCAAGCAATCCATCTCCTTCTCCGCTCTTTAGCGGACACTTGTAGTGTTGTGCGGGCCCATTGCACCGTTGGTCACGTTCCAGCATGCAGCCCATCGCCGATATCTCTTTCTTCCCTATCAAGAGTCCACGGCAACAGGAGCGAAGCACACTGGAGCCAGTAAAAATCGCGCACCATCTCAACCACAACGCTCGTATTAACAGCCTGGCTACGTCTTGCATGCCGCGGCTATTTTGCTTCCATGAGAAGGGACTGCAACATCTGCAACCTGCTCCTCTTCAGGGGCAGTGAGCAACTTTTCACAGCCCTTCAAGATGTCGATACCAGCAGTGACACCATCCCAAGCCGATCTGGCCAATATCGTCCACACACTGCATGCATCCTCTTGGCATATCTACTTCTGGGCCCCGCAGGAAAAGGTACTCGGGACCATCATTGGCCTTGCCAGCTGTCCCTGCGCCGATATGCTCCCCCGTGCAGCAAGTCTGGGCGACCAACGGGAAACCAACGGGTAACCAACGGGAGACGACCAATGCATTTGACTCATGTGAAATGATAAGTAGCCACTCGGAGCTGAGCCGCATATAAATCTCTTGAAAAGTAGTATCAGTACCTGCGTACGTGACGTAGGCGGGGCAAACCACAAGAGTCAGGGGCAACTTCAACATTTGATGACAAGAGGAAAAAAAATGTACTCGGTTCTTTAGTCCGCCAGCCCAAATCTGTGGATGGCAGTTCTGAGAGAACGAGCTCGCGGCGCCAGGTCTTACTCTGGTCCTTTGATCTTGCGTTGGCTTGTGGCCTCATAGCTATTGCGTGAAGCAGTGAGGAGTATCGTATCTAAACGCGTTTGAAGAGCTGGGAAATCTGGAAAAGAATAACAAAGAAAAATACGAAACATGTGACCTAGAAACTGTCGCGAAATGGTTCATGAGAGAAGGGTATCATCGTGAATGTTGTACAGATAAATATACAAACTACAGGCCATCAAATCTGATGGGCATCATTAGATTTTGGTGTTTACGCAGAGCCACCAATATCCATCTCGTTGACTTTCCAGGAGTCGTCGACAAAGTCCCGCTTCTCACCAAGGAAGACAAGCCTCTCAGCTTGCTTGTCAAGAGCGCCCACAACGTACTTC
Organism: Triangularia verruculosa; assembly: GCA_033296885.1. Lineage (NCBI taxonomy): Eukaryota > Fungi > Ascomycota > Sordariomycetes > Sordariales > Podosporaceae > Triangularia > Triangularia verruculosa. Next base: position 53,811 of record MU864002.1, on the reverse strand, counting down.
TGCGCCACCTCACGGACCTGGTCTTTGGTGACATCCAGAAGCTGCTCGCGCCTCTTCTGCTTCATCTCCTCGGTGATTCCATAGAGGAAGTTGCCCATGCCCTCCTCGTTTACAGCGCGAGGAGCATCGACGCCCTGAAAGATGGAGATCTTGGCGTCCTCGAGGTCCCGGTCTGACCACTTCTTGTCAACAGCCCATTGTCCGGCGCTGCGCATGATGTTGATCGTGTTGACCGGGTTCGGGTCACGGTAGGAGTAAAACCCGAAAATGCCGTCCAGGGCTCGGGAATATGCGCCGCCACCATAAGCGCCTCCCTTCTCGCGAATCTCGTGATGCAGATGCTTGTGAGTCAACAGGGACGAGAGAACCTGAAGTGGGGCATTGTCAGGTGATGTGTACGAGACGGTGGGCAGAGCCAGCGCGCCATAGTAGACCTGGTACGGCAGGGGGTAGAATGACTTGATGTTTCTCGCAAACTGGGTTGGTGGTCTGGCAGGGAACGAGGCAGGCTTCTGGGACACGGAGCCCAGGAACTTGGACAGAGCGGAGGTGTTGTTGCTGACACTCTCGGTATCGCAGGTGATAGAAGCCCGAATGTTACCAGCGAGCGCGAACTGCTGGATCTGCTTCAACTTGTCGATAACGTCGACGAGCTGGTCCGATTCGGGCCGGTTCGCCAAGCTCGTCACCAATTTGACTTGCGACAAACCGCCAACCTGCTCCCGAATGAAGGCATCCCAAGACAAGCCAGCCTCGGCTGCTCTACGAGCGTAGGCATGACCAGAAGAGGCAATGTCATTAACGACACCATCGGCAGAAGCCTGCAAAAGCTGCCGAATTTGCTGAGCGGCATCTGGGCTGTCGAAGTTGGTCTCGACAATCAGCTTGCGAAGCAAGTCAAACATGACAGGAACATTTCTGTCCAGGGCCATGCCTGAGAAGATGAGACCCTCACTCGCCTGCTTGAAGTCTAGGGGGTTGGAGGCTGTGTGATAGCCAACCGAAACGCCGCCAGTCTTCAGCTTCATGAGATCCTCCAGCTGCTCCATGCTCATGTCCTTGGTGCCAAGGCGCATGATGGCATCAGTGAAGAGGGGGATGAGCTGGCGAAGCTCATCTGGAAGGTTTTCGAGCGTGTTGATGGCTCGGAAATAGGTGAGGCCGTTGGTAGGAGCCTCCCGCAACTGGAGCTTGACCTTGTCCACGGTCTCGTTCCTGAGCACAACAGGCTCCTTTGATCGTGGAATGTCCTTGACATGTACACTGGGAAGGCAGCTTAAGTCCTCGGTGTTTGACTTTCCTTGCTCAACCAACAAAGCCAGTTCTTGTGTCTCGAATGCCTTCTGGGCCTGCTCTTCGCCACCGGCAGATTCAATGGCCTGGGCAATCTTGCCCTTAAGTCTGACTTCTTCCTCCTTAGCAAGCTCCTGTGCAAACTCGGGAGAAGGAGTCATGGTGAACGTCAAGGTGTTGTCATTCAGGAGATACTTCTCCATCAGCCCCTCGAGATAACCGCCCTTGGCATAGCGCTCCTCAAAGGCAGCCAGGGTGTCGTTCCAGGACAAAGAATCAAAAGGGTCGACGCCAGTGAACCACTTTGGCTTCAGACGGTGCAAGAGAGACATGCCAAAGTTGGCAGTCTTGTGCTTAAGGCCCAACTCGAGCTGATGCAGGTAGCCGTCAATCTTGGACCGCTCGAAGCCCTTATCCTTCATTTGGCGGAGGATATCCTGCACGGCCGACTTGAGCTTAGGCACATCGGCCTCTTGAACACCAGTCAAACCGATGGAGAAGATGCCAACCTTGGCCGAGCTATCGTAGCCAGTATTGGGACTCCAGTCAGTGCCAAGACCGCTTTCGATCAAGCCCTTGTACAGAGGTGAACCATAACCATCCGTGAGTAGCGCCGAGATTAGTGAGAGTGAGAAAGACTCTACCACATCTGAGGTATCACCCAAAACCCATGAAACGGACGTCTTGAACTGCTTGCTTGGGTCCACCAGAGGATCAATAGGTCCGTAGAGCTTGACTTCTCTCGGGCCACTGCTCAAGTCGATGGGCCTGTGGTTGGCCAGATCGCCTCTGATGGCCTCGAAAGCGTCAAGCTGAGCATCGACCTCCCGCAAGTGATCTGCTAGAGGCATGTCGCCGTAGGTGAAAATCTTGGCGTTGCTTGGGTGGTAGTGTTCAGCATGAAACTGCTTGAGTTGCTCATACGTCAGGTCAGTGATCTTTTGAGGATCACCACCCGAGTTGTTGATATCCGGGAAAATGTGGTCCTGGAAGCGAATGTAAAACAGGTACCCAGCATCAGACATTTGGCCCTTCATCTCGTTGTACACAACGCCCTTGAAAACCAGCTTCTTATCCTCGGGCTTTACTTCGGCCTGACCCGAAGCAAGAGCCTGGGGGTTCTCTGGTCCAATGCGCCAGCCTTCCTGAGTGAAATCTGACTTCTTGAGCAATGGCCGTAGTGTGGCATCGAGATAGACGGACATGAGATTCTTAAAATCCTGAGAGTTTGTGGTGGCGAATGGGTAGAATGTGTGGTCCGAAGCAGTGAAGGCGTTCATGAAGTTGGACAGGGTGCGGGGGAGCATCTTGAAGAAGGGATCGCGAATAGGATACCTTGACCAGGTTAGCCAGTCTTCAGCAAGGTGGTCGTCGAATATAATGGCCGGCTACACACTTCTCACTGCCACAGAGCGTGGTGTGCTCTAGGATATGCGGAACACCAGTGTCATCTGGAGGGTTGGTCTTGAAGCCGATGGAGAAGACATTGTTGCTGTCGTCTCGCGCAATGTGCAGATGTTCGGCGCCCGTCTTGTCGTGCCGCAGGTGCAGTGCCGTCAGTTCCAGCTCTGGAACATGTTTCGTCCGCAGAAGTGTGAAGCCGTGAAGCTTCTCACCAATCTTGGGAAGTTGCGAGAGCTCCGTGGCAGCTTTGGCGCTGCGCTTTACTGTGTTGCGAAGCATGTTGGCTACAGTCGTCGTCTGAGATTATGAGGCGGATGCAGCGGACCGGCCGGTATTCTCCAGCCCACCTAGGTATGAAGCTGTGCGTGACAGCAGACCTGCGGCTGTCCTGGAATCGAGTTTGTGGAGGGTGTTGTCGAACGGGTAGATCGACTGGATGGAATCGGATGGTTCAATGATGGAAATTCAGAAATTGACCCATCGAGGCGGGCGTGGCGCGTCGCGAAACTGTTAGTGCGAGACTTGGTCAGCAGCGCAGCTGGATGGGACATTTTGGTACCGTTATATCGCTCAACGGCCCGACTCGCCAACACGTGGAACCGCTGAGTCGGGCGGGTTAACGTCCCGAGTTACAGCGAGGCACAGCGAGGCCAGCTCCACTGTTCCAGGTTTCCCAGCCTGAAGAGTGAGGCTCGTTCGGGGCAGAACCTGGGGGACTAATGCAATTGCGACGACATCCAATTCTGGAGCCACGCAGGACGGGAGCAATCTCTGCATTCAACCACGCCGAGCGAGCAAGAACCCGACCAGCCCGGAGCAACACAGGACAGGAGCACACGACACAGCCCACACCTGCCAGTGGAAGTCTTACCTACCTGTATTCATATACCTACCTATCTAGAGCCACCGCCGCCCGTGCACGGCGGGACGCATGCAATTTGTGTGACCGGCCGAGCGTCTCCCGTCTCTCTGTTTGAATTAACCGACACATCAACATCTTTGCCCGCTCCTCGACGCCAACCCTCGACGACCAGTCGTGTACCTGAATTGTTTTTGATTTTAGGATTCCTTGGATAGTATCAGCCTGGATTCCTCGCTGCGAGTGGCGCCCTCAAGTCTGCTTGGTTTGGCATTGTACCAGCCCCGCATCGCATCGCTGGACAACCCTAACGCACTCCGAGACTCGCGAGAATGTCGAACGCCAGCCCCCCCGTGGCCTCACCTGCGCCGATGGCCCCGAGACCAGCTACACCGGCGGCAGCCAATGGAGTCCCGAGTCAACCGCCGCCTGCCGATACCGTGCCGGTCGCGAATGGCCATGCTGCTCACACTCATGAGAACCGGCCCGCCCCCGCCCCGCCTTCGGCCGCCGCCATGACGGGGAAGAAGGGCAAGCAGAAGAAGCCGGAGCCGACCGAGGCCTCGAAGCTCATCGCCCAGCGCATTTCCCAGCTCGAACTCGATGCCGCAGGAGAGAAGGACCAGGAGGCCGAGATTGGTGGGTGTTCACCCTGTTTTCTGTGTGTCTAGTGGGGAGGTGTCAGTGGTCGCCACGTCGTCGGGAAAAAAGGCTTTTTTGGGGTTCTTGTTTGCACAAACCTCACACCCAGGGCTGCGGGACCACGGGACACGAGCCAGTTATGACTGGGAATATGGGCTGACAGAGAATTCGTGCGCAGAGCGGGAAGTCCGTAAAGCCAACAGGGAGTTGCACAACCAGACCTCTCGGATGAACGACTTGCAAAAGATTGAGCATCTGACGAAGCGATGTTCGGATCTTCTGGCCGAGATGAAACGCCATGAGCGCGAGAGCATCAAGAACAAAAAGCGCGGCGACCAGCTCCAGAAGGACAAGGACAACACCCGTACCGAACTTAATAAGACGACGTCCCTGAGGGAGAAGCTGGAAAAGCTGTGCCGAGAGCTTCAAAAGGAGAACAATAAGCTCAAGGTCTGTATGATGTGGAAAGGTTGAGGGAATTTGCGCTGACTTTTCTGCCATAGAATGAGAACAAAACCCTGACAGACACCCAAATCCGCAGCCAGCAGACATGGGATGAAAGGTACTCCGGTTTGCTCCGAAGGATGGATGACCAACAAGAGGAAAAAGACAATCCGCGCAAACAAGTGGTCGACATGAACACGGAAAAGTTGTAAGTCAAAATGTTTTGCTTGAGTGTCTGTCATATTTGCTTACCAATCCCAGTTTCCGAGAGCGGTTCAAGTCGATGATTGACCAGTATGAGCTGCGCGAGTTGCACTTCCACTCTCAGATGCGCACCAAGGAGCTTGAGGTCCAATACAACCTCGCCAGATTTGAGCGTGAGAAGAAGAACTACGAGGCCGAGCTTACCAGGTCACGCCAGCTTAATGCGCAGGTGCAGACCTTCTCTCAGACCGAGTCAGAGTTGAGACACCAACTCAATGTCTATGTGGAAAAATTTAAACAGGTTCGTGATGTTCATCGACAGACACCAAAAGTGGTTCGGGCTAACGAAACCATACAGGTTGAGGATACTCTGAACAATAGCAATGAGTTGTTTATGACTTTCCGCAAGGAGATGGAGGACATGTCCAAGAAGACAAAGAGGCTGGAGCGCGAGAATGAGACTCTCAAGCGAAAGCATGACCACGTTAACAGCAACATCCTTAAGATGGCTGAAGAACGTACCAAGAACCTGACTGAGGTCGAAGACCTGAAGAAGAAGGTTGACAAGCTCAATGGCATCATTCGTCAAATGCAGCAGCAGGGCCGCGGCATTCCCCAGGGCCTCACCAACCCTGTGGAGAACGGTTATGCAGAAGGCGACCTCGAAGGTGACGAGAGTGAATACGAGGATGAGTATGATGAGGAGGAGGGTGATGAGGAGGTCAGCGATGACGGAGAGTACGATGATGAGACTGAAGACGAGTTGCAGCAGCAGCAGCCCCAGCCCTATGGCCCGGAAAGACCTCCCCTTGCCCCCGTGGCCGCCGCCACCACCACCAACGGTCATCGTTAGGACAGGATGTCAAGATAGTCAATCAGAAGCTTACCCAGCGAAACAAAAAGTGCGATTCTCCCCTCCAGGCTTGCGGCTGACGTTGTGAGCAGTGAAACTTGGTAGCTTTGTCCTGTCTGTCATGAATCGGTCGATATGCTGTGTACTATGAAATCTAGATAGTGCTATCTTGAGACTTCAAATCTGCTGTACTACTACCCCTTTAAAACGGCTGTGTCTAGATCGAGTCAACGGCGTCAAGTCTTGATGATATCATCATGAGGGTAATACCTGTTATGCACCAATTTGGGGCTATATTCTTATAAGCAATTAACTCAAGTGCCATTATCCGAGTTTCATGCAACTGCCGAGTGAATCAACCCCACCAAGCCATCACTTGCATCAATCCGGTTCCACTTTCTTGCTGCGAGACACTTGCATTGTGCCGAGACCGTCTCTGTCCACCTTTTGGCCTTGGCTTACGGCCCCATTGATGAAGGAGAGCCCGCCGCCGCCGACGACACTCCCTACGCTGCCCTGCATGTGCTCCATTGTTGAAGCCATTCCCCGATTCTGAAACAGTGATTCCATTCTTTCCTCGATCCTTTCATCATTCCTCGGGCTTTTCTTGTGGCCTGTAACCGTTACCTGAAGATTAGACTCTTAACCCAGCTGGCTGCCGAACCCGACGACGACGGACTCTTTGTTTGCGCGCCCTTGCGACGAGAAACGTATTTTCTGCATCACCTATGCTCCTCTACCTGCTCCCTATCGATGCCGATACAACAGATTGTTTGCGCCAGGCTGCGGCGACGGTCCTCCTCTTGAATCAATTGTGTAATTGCGGTTGCTGTCGTTGGGGAGGGACACAGTTGCGACAACGACACGGATGCCGTCCGGATTGAGTTTGAATTAAGGGACCGCCAATAAACCACATAAAACAAGCGCACGAACCGTTGAGGGTTTTCAGCCACGAAATTTAAAAGGAGCCACGGTTCAAAAAAAAAAACTCGCCATCTATCTTTTTTGAGGGAAGAGACAAAAAATACCGCCGAAATGGCCTTCATCCAGGACCCCCGCATGCGCCAGCGCTGGAACCAAATCTCCCACACCACCGAGGCCGTAACGGAAACAGCAGCGGCCAACATCTGGACTTTTGGGCACACCTACATCAATCCGTGTCTTTCCTCCATCGGCCAGGCCCTCGACTCCTGCACCAGCGTCTGTCTCGGCGACCGCGAGGACCGTGCCCGTCGCGCCAGGGAGCGCGATCGTGGGGCTCGCAGGACAAGAGCAGAATACACGTTTGATTTCTACGACGACTGGGATGATTACTACGGCGACGTTGAAGACGACCCAGAACATGAGACTGGTGGCGGGAGCGGAAGTGGTTGGGGGAGGTGGGGGGTGAATAGTGAGGATTGGGATAGACTGCTGGTTGGGACTGGAGCGGTGAGGGGGCAAAATGAAGAGATTGACCAGCAACCACGAAGGAAAAGGGGGATGAGTTATGGCACGAGGGGGATAAGAAGGAAAGGAACGGGGTTGGTGAACGAAGAAGAGGATCCGAACGTGATCCCTAGGACGGCGCCGCTGGGGTTTCTGGCGAGGTTGCCGTTTAAGATTGTGGGGAGTTTGCGGTATAAACCGTCGGCGGCGAACTTGAGGGAGCATCCTGGGAGGGGTTATGGGGAGGAACAAAGGCCACTATTAGGGGCGCATGAGGAGGAGCATGATGGAAAGAGGAGAAGGAAAAGAGGAGGGGAGGATTCAAGTACGCGGACGAGAAGTAATACCACTGAATCAGGGGATACATCCAGTTCGTACAGGTCGAGAGGGGATTTGTTTCCTAGTGATGGGGAAGGAGATGAGGACGCCGTGCCGCTGGATGAGAATGAATTCACGGTTGCGTTGGATCGGGTGGGGGTTGACGATCGGAGTAGTAACAGAACACGAAGCAGCAAGGGGAAACGACCGGCTGATAGAGACAGTAAAAAGGGCCTGTCAAGGACTGTGTCGAGGACTACGCTTGGTTCAGCGCACACGCCAGATTCAGCATCACCATTTCCAGAATACACCGATAACGATGCTGTGCCGCTCTCCATACCATCAATGGAGGAGCTACAGCAAGAAGAAGAGCGAGCAAAAAGAGAAGAAGACGACGAGATTGAGAGGAGAAGGAGGGCGGCGAGTCAGTTGGCGGTGAAGAGGGGGTTGAGTGTGGATGATTATCAAAGTGAATCGCCTTATAGTATTGGTGAGCCATCGCCAGAAGAGGAGGGAGAAGAAGAGGCAAAGATACCCCCTGTGGAGGAACCACAGGAATCACAGCAGGAGCCGGAGTTACTACCTACAGAACCTAAGAAGATACAAGAGGTGGAACCACCGGCGGTGCAGTTTGTGCCGGCGCGGTTGCCGAATTTTGGGTGAGATGGGTATGGTTATTAGCATAGTGTTACAGAGATGGATTGGGGATGGGTTATGACAGATGAAATGATGAGATGAAATGATGAGATACATGGTTGTGATGTGTCTTTGATGGGTTATGATGGCATGTGGTTTAGGTATGAAAGAGCCGTGATTTGTATTTTTGGGATTACTACTTCTTATTGGTATTGATATTGTTTGGCATCATTCTTCTTGGAGATAGAAAAATAAGGATATTTTTGGTTATAAGACATGCTATAGCTGGCCATTATTATGTGAGGTGAAACGGCACCGATTCTGTGCGGAAATGGCCATTGAATTCATCTTGTTGGTCCGACCTCAATCGGTTCACCTGGCCGGACGGAATTCAACGTTATTTCTCATCAATTCCGTACCCCAAGATACATCAATGCTCTTGAATCTCGAATCTGCTGTTTCAGACGTCAGCTGGAGTTGGAGATGCCTCGGCATCAGCCCTTCTTCGACACCTCGAGGTCGCTTCCCCGCATCTCTTCCCCCATCCCCCCCAGGTTTTTGGGTCCTTGGCGGCCGTGTGGGTCCGGGGTAGGTGGGTTTCCCGCCGCTTTCCTAAACCATTTTGGGGAGGGAGTTCGTTGACGACGGTGCATTGAGGCAGGGGGGAGGGGGGATCGATCTTTGGGGGGATATAATTTGGGAGTTTTTATCTTTTTTTCGTTCTTGTTCTCTTCTGTCTTCATTCATATCTTCACTTTTACGTATCTTGTTCGATTACTGTTGCCCCTCACTCAAGACATCGATCTCACTTACACTTACCTACCTCTCACTTACACCTCTCACTTACACCTCTCACTTACACCTCTCCCACCACCACCACTTTCTCACCCCCCCCCCCTCCCAATCACCACCGTCAAAATGCCCCCTCCCCCCGGCCCCATCTCCACCCCCCTCACCTCCCTCCTAGGAATCCAACACCCCATCCTCCTAGCCGGCATGGCCCGCACCTCCTCCGCCCCCCTCGCCGCAGCCGTCTCCAACGCCGGCGGGTTGGGCGTCATCGGCGGCTTCATGTACACCCCCACCCAGCTCCGCTCCATCATCGCCTCCCTCAAATCCCTCTTATCCCCCCCCTCCCTCCCCTTCGGCATCGACCTCGCCCTCCCCCAAGTCGGCGGTTCCGCCCGAAAAACCAACCACGACTATACCAACGGCAAACTCGACGAACTAATCGACATCACAATCGAGTCCGGCGCCAAGCTCTTCGTCTGCGCCGTCGGTGTCCCCCCAAAATACATCATCGACAGACTCCACGATGCCGGGATTCTGGTCATGAACATGGTCGGACACCCCAAGCACGCCATCAAAGCGTTGGATTTAGGCGTGGATTTGATCTGTCCTCAAGGAGGGGAAGGGGGCGGGCATACGGGGGATATTTCCGGGACAGTGCTCATCCCTGCGGTGGTTGATGTAGCCAGACGGTATAAACCCAAGATGCTCGGGGGCAGGGAGGCAATGGTTGTTGCTGCGGGGGGGATATACGATGGCCGGGGACTCGCTGCCGCTCTCATGCAGGGCGCGGTCGGGGTTTGGGTTGGGACGAGGTTTGTCGCTTCGGCCGAGGCGGGGTGCTCGGAGCAGCATAAGCAGGCGGTGGTGGAGTGCGGGTTTGACGGTACCGAGCGGACCTTGGTGCTGAGCGGGCGGCCGCTGAGGATGAAGACGAATGATTGGGTTAGGGGGTGGCATGCACAGCCCGAAAAGATCAAGGAGTTAACTTCAAAAGGGGTCGTGCCGATTGAGTATGATCTTGACAGGGGGAATGAGGTTGATCCGCCTCATTTGATGGGCCAGGTTGCGGGTGCGATCCAAAAGGTTCAGCCTGCCAGAGAGATTGTCGATGAGATGGTGGCTGAGGCGGTGGAGATGTTGAAGCTGGGGGAAAGTTATCTCAGTGGGAACAAAGAGTCCAAGTTGTAGATGATGGTGTTGTGTCTATTTGTGAGAAAGAGTCCAAAGCCAAAGGGCATGTAAATACGTCTTGTCTGGTGTATATAAGTATGTAATGTCCACATGTGGGAACCTGATATCTGTCTAAGCACTTGCCCAATGAACCAACCACCCCAGCCAAAACCAGACCTATATATGCATAAAATCCAAACCTGACCCCCGCAAAATGTCTTTCCCCAAACACAGCAACACCGTCAAAATATCAGAATTTTGCCTCAAATTAAGCCTGCCCCATCTCCTCTGCTGTTGCAAGCTCTACCAGCCTCTCCCTCCACCCTTCACACACCTTCTCGAACCCGCCTACGACCTCTCCGCAAACACCAGCACATTCCCTCCGCTCCAGTCTTTCCCCCCAGTTACCCTTCGCCAACCATCTCTCACCTTCCTCCCGGAGTTCTTCTTCTTCCTTCATCTCGGCCACTAGGTCCTTCGCTGACTTCAGTCTTCTAGTGGCAATATTTGTTGTTTGCCTCGACATGTGAATCGTGTCACTGAGATAGTTGAGCGTATGAACAAGATCAGCTGTCAAACTATGAAGCGAGGACAACGACTGGAGAGCGGCTGTCGAAGGCTGGGGCATGAGCTCGGAAAGACTGATCAACATTGGCAGCAACTCTTCAATAGCCTCCGGGTCTGGTGGTGCTACGAGGGGCGACAAAAGCGGGAATGAGAGGTTGTGCAGTTGCCTGGTTTGGTGGGATAGATGGGTTGTGACGGCCGAGTGAGCGGTTATTAACCTAGATAAAGCAGGAAGGTTAGCATCTGTAAGCTCACGGAGCATGATAAAAAGGAAGAGATACCTAGTGGCACCACCCTCAACGCCCGCTTGACTACCCAAATCCCGCAGCCCTTCAGTAACCCTCTGAAATGTCCCATCCAACGGCCCTCCTGTCTTTTCGGTCCCTCTTCTCGCCAGACTTTCGACCTCGTCCATTTTCTCTATTAAGCGGGGTGGAAAGCCGCCATTGTCCAAGTCGCTCTCACTGCCATATTCACTACCGTCATACTCGCTCGCCTTCCTCCTGTGACCATGCTTTCCGTTGGGCGATGGTACACCCAGACTATTATTCCTCAGTCTGTGAGGGAGACTGCTGGCCCGCGGTGGACTGTTCTCAACACCTACGCCGCTATCCTGCACCTGCTCACTGCCTTGTGGGTCCAGGTCTGTATCATCGGTATCTTCAAAATTTACACCTGGGGCCTTGCGTGGACTGTTTCCGCGAGTAGTTATCTGGCTCTGTTGCAGCTCGTCTTGATCATCGTAATCTCCCTCGGGGGCTTCCTCGTCGTAATCGTCATAGTCATCGTAGTCATCGTCAAGCCCGGCCAGCTCGTCCGCCAGGTTTCCCAAGCCATTCCCACCATCACCGCTCATCATTCCCAAATCCATGTCTGACGAAGCAAAACCGTTGCGGAGGGGAGTTCCGGGGTGGTCGGCGAAGGAGGAGGCCTTGGACTGGCGGCGTTCGCGGGAGGGAGAGAATGAGGTGGTTTGGCTGAGATCGAGAGATGGATGACGGGAATGGCGCGGTGTATGTGGTGACGCCATTTTGGCAGGCTATTTGCGCCCGAGATTGCGCGCTGGGAGGGTTGGAGTTGCGGTTATGACCGAGCAGGGTGAAGGTGATCGCAATGTCGGTCTGGGCTCCGTGCTGTCAGATGATGTTGTCGGTGGCCTGCTCCCGCAGCAAGTTTTCCGATACGGTGAGGTTTCAACAGGCGGATACAACAAGGTTTTCTCGACGTGACAGGTCGTATTGACGTGAGAAGAAAAAAAGGCTGGAAGAACCGAAAGTATTCTATAGTAAAATGCTTGGTCTATAGCTGGAACGTGCGGGCCTAAGAGGGTGCTTGGTGGGCTTTCGTTGGGCGAAAAGCGGTGGATGATATGCCTAGTGGTGCGCGGTTTGCGAACTGGAAGCTGCTGTGATTGTCTATTGTTTTGCGCTTTTCTCCAGGAGGTCGCATGAATTTTGGTTCTGACTGCCGTCGGCCGAGTGCTGACGAGGGGAAGGATGCCGGGGTTCGCAGGAGACGTCGGTGGTCCGGTACGTAATCGCTATCTTGGTGATGCTGAGAGCAGCGGTGTGAGCTGTTAAGAGCCGGGGTACTCTATCAGCTGGCAGGAAACTGGCTCTGGCGTAGGGTTTTGCGTTGACAGTTTTTGTGGATGCGTGAGGGATACCCTGGATGCTGAAACACTGACAATAGCAGTATCAAAACTGAAAGTGCCCGCTGAAAGTCGATGATAGCAACCTGAGGTTAAAGTTTCATGTGTCTCTCTTTGCTTGACTCAGTCCTGCCTGCACAGGTATACCTGACAAGACGTCGTCAGGGGTTCGTGCCACAGTGCGACGTCCTGGACAAAAAAGAAGGGCTGCCTACCGGCTTGAAAATGGCCAATAAGACTTGAAATATATGTTAAGAGAGCAAACTAGCCTCGGAAGAGAGTAGAAAGGTCTGAGAAGAAGGTATCAGTCCTTTAAAGTCAGTTAAGCCTTTCCACTGTTTCCAAAAGGCATGGCTCAGACTTGCCGTATCAATTATATTGTTCGGCACGTCAATGTGTGTGGGTGCTGCGGGACGTTTGCATGACCGCTCCGGCAGCCAATCAACGGCCGCTATTTTCCTGTTTGGGCGCACCGCCGCTCTAACAGCATAAGTGCTGAACCACTCAAAATACTGTTAGTGAACATCAACTCGCAAATTGCCCCGCCATCTTCAACTTTAACGTCGACCTGAACTTGAAGCTCCCCACCATCGGAGAGGCCCATTCCAGCCAAAGTCTTTGACAGCCATGGCTAACTTTCGCCGGTTCAGGCCTGATGACTTGAACAAGCTGTCAAAATGCAATTTGGATCCCCTCACAGAGACATATGAATTGTCCTTCTACCTTCAGTACTATGCGAAATGGCCATCACTCTTTCAGGTCGCTGAAGATGAGAACGGAAATATCATTGGTTACAGTACGCTTAGACTACTCCTATCGAATGAATATGTGCTGACTATCTCGTAGTAATGGGCAAGCTCGAGTCGTCCCCTGACGTCTACAAGTTCTCAGAGCACTACCTTCCTTGGCACGCCCACATCACAGCCGTGACTGTGGCTCCTGAGGCTCGTCGGCTTGGAATCGGCAAGCTGCTTACAGAACAGCTCGAGGCCGCCGGAGACGCTGGAAATGCCTGGTTCATTGACCTCTTTGTTCGGAAGACGAATCACAAGGCCATCAAATTCTACGAAAGCATGGGCTACAGCATTTTCAGGGTGGTGAAGGAGTACTATGGCGACCACTCCACCGATCCCACACAAAACAGCGAGGATGCTTACGACATGCGGAAACCATTGAAGAGGGATGTCAAAAAGGAGCACATCAGGACCGATGGGGAGAAGCACGAGGTCGATCCTACTGATGTGTGGTGAGACAATCACCGGCCGTCATACCAGCACAAGTAACACATTGGCTACGCCAACAGAAGCCATCACCAACGAAACATCCAATCGCAACCCCCGTATTGTACCTACTGTAGCGGCTTGGATTTTCGATGGAAAGCCTCTGGCTCCCCCTTTACGGCTCCCCATGTACATGGAAACAGCAGCGGGTGATGGAGATATGTGTAGCCGCTGTGAGAGAGGGACTTTCATGAAGTGGATTTCACAATACAAACCCCTCCACGCATGCGTATGCAAGGAGCATTTCGACATCTCAAGCCAATGCAGGTTTCGGTCTCTATGCCATTCCCAGAGGTTTCTTGCTCTTGTCTTTAGGTCGGTATACAGCTAGCGGCCGGTGAATGTTTCCCACACCCCGACATGTGCTTCGGCCGACTATGGCACGGGCAACGTCATGGCGCTGCCCTTGATAACCAGTTCAGTTTTTCTGTTGGTAAAGCTGGGAGGTTGGAGTATTTCTGTCCTCACTCTTCATATCGTGAAGGCCACTTAGTGAGACTGTCCATTGTTCATGGGGAGAAAGTCTTGAATGTTGAATTTGCTGAGTAGGCGCATTCAGATGCACATTGGATCGAATATCACAGACCTTGTGCTTCATTCATGCTCAGGTTCGAAACTTTCATATCTGTCGTCGTATAGCATTCTAGCGGCATGGCCAGAATAGGCGAAAGGGTCGCTGCCAACATCAAGATGTGTCGAGTTTGAGTTTCGAGTCTACATACCTACGGTCAACCAGCCCCTTGGCACACCGATACCTGCGTGAAGGTCGTGCGATATACACTCAAACCTCACTCGAGCAATGCCCACCCAAGCGACCTGCCAAACATCTGGCGATGGCCTTCCTTTTATGTCGGAAACAAAACCCCCCGATCTCCGACAAGAACTCACGGCCGAGTCCCCTACAGACAGCACACCGATCCTCTTTCACGCCGCGGCCCTGGCAGTTGAGCACAACGCTTCCCATCTAGGCCTTCCCAAGCTACCCTAAGATGTCCGTTCGTTCCATCAAACCTTGACGCACGTTTCGGGCCAGTCCCTCTGGTCCCTTCAGCGGCGCCTGTTTGATCCCTCTAGCGTGCGCCCCATCTTGCTTGTGAAACTGTGGACAGGCAGGAGAAACACCTGTTCTTCAGACTTTTGGCCAGACTCTCCAGTGCATGAGCACAAAATAGCGGCAACGAACCCACGTGGCCCTGATAATGTTCACCGACGCGGACACTGACTATCCCAGCGCAGCAGCAACTCGTAGGTTTAGTCCCCCCGCTCCTGGCAGCGGGGGTTTCGCAGAAACAACAAAAGGGACGATGGTGCTTGTCAACCTGGCTCTGACAGACACTCAACTATGGTGCCGGCTGTTTACATCGTGGGTATATGATAGACCACCACCCTGGCCAAGACACAGCCCAGTTTTTGTCATCATCGTGCTCATCTTTTCCGCTTACTTCCTCGCCGTCCTACAGGCTGAGTCTCTTGCCGGAATCGACTACGGTCCCCTCTGCGGTGTCGATCACCCCCCTTAGCTTTGTGCCGGTCACCATAACGTCAACAATAACAGCCAATAATATGCTGGACCCCCTCTACGGCCTCGCCACTCTCTCCTCATGGACACCCACCTTTGACCCGTCCACCACAATCATCACCACCACCACCATCACCGACGCCACCCCGGAGCGCCACCCATCCATGCTCGCTGGCAACCCCAGCAGCAGCTCCGACTGCTACTGGATCCGGCTCTTCCTCAAAATCTCCATCCTCTGCGGCTGGTTCAGCGAGCGCATCCGGTCATACGCCCGCCTCTGCCAGGAAGCCTGCCAAGAACACTCGGAAGAGCGCCGCCTCTGGGCCTCCAACCCCAACCACAACACCGACAGCAACGAAATCCCCCTCCACTCCTCCTCCGTGCTAAAACCCCTCCCAAAAGGCTCCCCAACCACCTTCCCCAACTTCCGCTCCCTCCCCGCTGAACTCCGCCAGCAAATCTGGGTCGAGGCGCTGCCACCGTCCAGAATACTGCTCCTCCAACTCCCCAAACCCTCCGTCAGTCAGGGTCTCCTCAGCAAGTTAGGCCGCCATGCCTCACCCGGTCAGAAATCGAACATCTTCACCTGCAGCACCCCGCCCCCTGTCCTCCTCTCCGTCTGCTCAGAGTCTCGCGCTGTGGCACTTAAACGATTCCGTTTGGGTCTGGCGCCTAGGGGCCACCCTCAGCCGAGAATATACATCGACCTTGCCAATGATGTTGTTGGGCTGAGCAACGATGTGATGAGCTCGGCGGCGGGGAAGAATCTGATACGGTTGACCCCGGATCTGAGGATGGTGAGGCATGTCTGTTTGGCTGGGGGCCAGGCGGGGACGTTTATGAGCACGAGGCAGGCTTTGGTGTTGGACTCGGTGGAGAGTGTGCTGGTGGTGGAGAATGGGCTGTTCGGGAGTGGGATGGTGCCGAGGATTGCGGGGCTGGATTGGGGGTATTGGGTTAGGTGGCAGTGTAGGGAGGGATTGGCGAGGTTTGGGTTTGGGGGGGAGCTTTTTGGGGTGAGGGAGGGGGGAGTTAGTTCGAGGGAAACTTGGGAGGGGAAGGGGTTCGGTGGGGGAGGGGTAGGAGGGAGTGAGTAAAGTGATTGATGGGGGGTGGGTGGGATTATGATGATGTGAAATGAAATGATGAATATGGTTGTGTTATGAGGCTGGAGGAGGATTATGTGGATATGGGGTGAAAGACGGGATGAGGTTGGAGGGCGGGTGAAGATGTTGATGGGATATGTAGGATATGTAAGATATGTATGGGTGAATATGGGACGATGGAATGAGAGAAGTGATCGAAGAGGGGATGAGGCCGGAGGTCGGATCAGGACTACATGAGGTTGGAGGAAGGGTTAAGATGTATGAGTATGATTTAGGTCGGCCTGGTCATGTAATGATACAGGAGTAATGGAGTGGTTTATGGGTCTGTGTTAGATTTGGAGTAATGGTGTAGGCGAAAATGATGTAGATTGAGGATAGATGTTAGAAGATAGAGTCGACGAATTGGGATACCAATATTAATAATTAATTCAACGTACCTGGTTCAAATTTGACAAACCAAGATCAATTCGATTCGTAAAAGCTGATAATTCTCTCTGGGAACAATGAAGAAACAGGATGAAGATAGGTAGATTTTGGAGCTTGTCGACGACTGGGCAGGTTGGATGTGGCCGAAGCCGCACAAGAGTTTTGCATCTAGCCATGCCTCACTGACAGGCGGTCCTTACCAGTATGCAGCCTCCGCTACATAAACTTCAATTCCATATCTATTTAGCAGCATATAGACACAAAGTCTTTTCCAAAGTCTGTTTGGTCTCCAAGAGTTCAAGCCACTTCCATCATCCCTCCACACAGCCAGTCCACAGTTCCTACTTGGTTTTGATTTCCGTCGCGCAACTTTCGTGGCGTGGTTGTATAGCGGTTATTACATTCCCAAGTTAGAGCGAAGACCCAGGTTCAACTCCTGGCCCGCCACACAGCGTTTGCCTTTTTAGCGTTGCTTTTCTTTTTTGACATTTATTCAATATAATATATGTATGTACATGGACGTTAACAGTGATTTTCAGTGTTGGTAAGAAGTGACTGAAGCTGTCACACACACCCAGCAGAGGTATGTCGAATGGCCCGACAATTTGCAGATTTAACAGGTCAGCCAAAGCTTCCTCTGCTACCAAGAGACCTTGGGGAACTCCTGCTTCACCTACGTCTGGGTGATCAGCTAGAAAGGGCGAGGCAGCTCGAGCGAGGAGAGGGGAAGGTGTAATCCGGGATGTCCGGGGAAGGAGCAGTGAGATGGGGTCGAGTGCCCAGGAGGGTCCCATCCCGTCACTCTCTCCTTCTCAATGTCCCAAGCCTTTGACGGCAGGTGCGCTCTAGATGCAGCGGCCACCCATTCTTCTTCAAGCGTATGAGCCGTCTTCCTCCTCGGATGATGACCCTATGGACGATCGCCGCCAGAACCCAAGTCGCATTGAGCATCATCATTTCAGCTTTGATCAGGACTCTTTTGTCTTCGTGTCTACAAACTCGATTAAGCCTTGTCGTCGTCACGCTTGGCTAACAGGTAGCCAGTCGACGAAACCTCACCCAGAGCCTCACTCAAACCTCCACCATCAACGCCAAGTTCGGCATCCCAATCATGGCCAAAAATGCCATCCCGTCCTCAACTCTCAGCTGCCACGAAGCAGTTATCATGATCGGTATATTTCCTCTTTGGGCTCGTTTATGGAGTCAATTAACCCAGCACAGCTGAAGCAACAGAATGCAACCAAACTTTTCAAGCAACGACAGCCAACCAATCCAGCTTTCTTGAAAATCACCCCTATTTCCCACACACTGCCGAATCTGACAAACAACTCGAGATATTATTCCGCCCGCGTTTGTAAGTAAGCACTCCACCGTTTTGTCAAGCCCACACCGTTGACCCCTACCCACATTATGCAATGACAACAACGCTTCTCCGGGTATCAACCTCAAACCGCGGAGCCGGCATCGAATCCCGGGAGACAAGAATATCAGATATCATCTGCCGCCCCGTCGAGGAGGCAGGAGGTACCTCATGCGCAGAACTTTGAGCCATTTCTCAACACTTTGTACTGGTACTGATGCCTCCCTGTTCTGTCACCCCAGCCTCGAAGGGATATCCGCCCAGAGTCAGCATCCAATCCAAACGGCTACATATGGCATATGGGGAACGACATCTCGGTGTCTGCATTCAAGTGCCGTTTCCTCCCTACAGAGTGATGCCGCTGCTTTGGAGCACGAACGGTAGCGGTCTACACGCACACACCGGTACAGCTCTCCTCAGGTACTGCATTTGGTGCGTGAGAATGAAACCGCCAGGTCATTGAGCCAGAGAAACAAAACACCAGGACGCAGGCCAATCATCGTCATATTCCTCAAACTTGAGGGCTAGTGATGTGCCACTACAGCAAGGCATAGTTCAAGACTAATGTAGGTGTAGGGGGTATGAGAGTGAGGGATTCACAAATGGGCCTACATCAGCACCCTCAGAATCCCAACTTTGCCAGAAGCACCCCAGCGTCGAAGACTTGGGATTTCACGAAATCGGCTTAGCTACTCTCCATCTTTTCGACATTTCTTCTCAGCTCCTTTGCACTATACTTTTCATTTGCTAGCTCGACGGGGCCCCTTTCCGAAGGAGGCTTGTCAAATAAGGAATCTCTAGCCGGGACCAGAGTCCCAGAGAGGGAAAGAGGTTGCCAGCCCATCACCTCATCGATCCGCCCACTCGGATCGGCGATAATTGTCACGACGGATGCGTAGCACACACTGGACCGTATGGAATATTCTGAATCAAAAGTTCCCACGTTCAAGTTCGTTCCCCGCTTGCCGAGCCCAACGACTGCAGCATCAGGTCCGCGTGATGGTGTGTTGGACAGAATCCATCCCTACTTCCCCGGAAGCCCGGCCTGTCCGGCAGGTAGTAATCGGGGTCCAGAACAAGGCCAGCGGGAAGAAGGCGTGACTTGGGTTAGCTGACCGTTTTACGCCGTTACTCTACATCCAGGACTGGCCTGGCCTGGGTTGATCGAGACGCCATGGCGCTGTTACTTTCTTCAGTTGTGGCACGCAACATTTACCTGGCGATGAAGCAGGGGAGATGGGTAACGGACGAAGAGGACCTGTTTGTTTGTCCACAAGCCTGCATACACCTGCCTACCCACATGCAGCCAGCTTGAGCTGTCGAAGCGTATCGCCGTCCATCTCCCCCTTTCGGTTGCCGTGCCGGTCATGACATGTTGGAGGTGATGGTAGTCTTCCCTCCCTTGCCTCGCCGGTACTACATCAAGCCAAACCACGAAGTAGATTCTAACTATTCACTCAGAACAGCCTATCAACCCAATCTTTCTCCGTGTCTTAGAGAAAAACCCGGCCAGGCGGTACATACTCTATCCATGGTCCACTTCCAGCATTCCGGATACGTTCTTTTGTGCATAGAGACAATGCCTATTGTTGTCTATTGTCGTCAATTGTCTCACTCTCATGCTTCATATGCCTACGCGAGCTCCATTACATGCGAGTGTGGGTGGCAAAAGTAAACTTGATGGTCAGCATTTCACCATCTTCTGGCTCGTCAGTCTCAACTGCCGCCAGCCTGGCCTCAGGGCCAGCCAAGAACACCTGCCCCCCGGCAAGACCCATTATTTATTTCATCAGCGAGGCAGGAAGAGAGACATGCAGCAAAGAATGATGCACATGCCCCTCATCCTGTCTACACTATCCGAGGGGGCCAAGGGGAAAAGAACGGCGGGTGGTTAGGAGATCGATGTTCTCCTCTCGGATCTCTTGGCCGTTCTAGCCGACCACCAGCCAGCAGGGAATCAAACACGAAAGCGAAGCCTCCTGCTGCGGGAATAGATTAAGATATGGGATTTGTAGGAGCCACGTCAGAGGGAAAGGTGTCCAAAATAGGTTGACAGCCCTGAGAGCCCTGTCGGTTTTGGGCGGGCTGGAAGGGTGACGAAAGCCTGCTTTTCGTTTGTCAGGATGCATGGTTTTTGTTTTGGGAAACAAGACCGGGTATTTGTAAGAGTTGCTTTCTGAGTAGAGAGCAGCTTTTACGAGCATCTTTGCAACGGTTCAGCTGGGAGTTGGGAGCTGGAAGCTGGAATGTTCAGCTGTAGCCTGGTCATGGAGGAATTTGCTGAACTGGTCCCCGGCCAGCTAGAAGCCTCACCAGTTAAACCGTCCACCGTCTTTTGTCTCACCACCTACGTGTGTGGTACAGAGCCAAACTCCATAAGCGAGGATCTGTAAGACTTTGCTCTACCTTTCTCTCGGTGCCTCTTTGGACCGACGACCGTTGAGAAGGAAGCCACAAAGAAATGTCTCGGAGCTTGATCTCTAGAGGAGAAAAACGATGAAGCGGGGATACTCCCAGCGTGTGTCGGTGAATAGTAGTAGGCTTTCACCAATAGGATGGGGGGGGGGGGGGGGAGGGATTTTCGTCCCGTTTTTTGTGTCTCACTTTTACTTGTTTTCTGAGTCCTCAACGGTGACCAGTTGCCAAACAGACGGGGCGGGGGTTTTAAAAAGGATCGAGACAAAAGCATGTCTTTTTTCCCGTGGTCTTTTTATCCTGGGCTTCAAGACATACAGAGACACTCTCTGCCTTGGATGGGAAAAAACGGAGATGGAAGCCATTGTTGACTTTGATCCTGGCCCCCTCTCCCATCCATGCCCACGAGTTCATCACCATACATACATACATATTTGGAACTTTCTCTATACATACCCAACCCAGAAAGTTTTCAGCCCTCTGATTTTTGACACATTCCAAACAAAGGCAGAAAGAAGAAAAAAAGCAGTTTGTTTTTTTCTCACGATCCTGAATGGGTGGGGGATGAGAGAGAAGAGTGACGCTTTCGTCCCAACTTGCATCTTTCTCTCTCTCTTGCTCGCATCAACTTACCTTACATGCAGCGGCGGCGGGCGGCTCTGGGGATGTATTATTAGGTAGCTTTTGAGCTGGACAAGGGGGGGGGGGGATTTTGTCCAATTGACTGGCTACCGATTGCTCGCCCGCTCTCACCCGTCGGGGAACAGAAAATTGGTATCTGTATTTTGAACGGCGACTTGCAACTAATAACTGTCTGTCGATACTGCAACCAAAAAGACATGTTTGCTTTGGGGATAAATGTGAGCAAAAAAAACAAAAAAAAAAAAAAACAGAAGATGCAGAGATTGGACAAATTGCAACGCCTGCAGCCTGCCATTATTCGTTTTTCCTCTCGAGCGATGACGTTGAATAGCAACAGGGTAGGTATCCGTATACTATACCGTAGTTAAACGTAGCTCTGTATGTATGGTATATCCGCATATGCCTACCGAGGCCCGTTTGAAGTGTGTCAGTGTTTGGGTCATCGAGCGGGAAGCCCCTCCCCTCACAGAAAAACTTTGGTGCCGGGTCCGTACTATTGAATTATTATTTTGTCCACTTTTCTTTCCCGCTTTTTACTATTTTTGAAAAAATGCAATCTCGAACCAAACCTTTCCGTGCAGCCGTGGTGTAGTATCCCTAGAACTTCCATACATGAATACAGTACCATCGTTTGAGTCTCTTCCCGCTGTTGCTTTCCCGCTTTCTCGCAAAACCTGGGAATAGTAAAAGGGAATTTTCGGCCGGCCGGCTGCCGGGACATTATCCGAGTGATGTGTATTTGACCGGGGAGCACCGTTCCAATGTTGCGCTCTGGGTTTTTTACCTGTGGAGGTCTTGTTATGCTGCGCACGTCGGTGGGTTCATGATGATGATGGAGATGATGATGGCTGTCTGCGGAGGAGGGTTACAACGTCGTCCTAAAGGGGGAAAAACAAGACTTTGTACATATCAGCAGTTCACCACCACCAAAACACCCAAAGCCAAGAAAGAAGCAAAATTGTATCAAAGCGTCGTAACGTGAAGCCTGTTATCATACCTTATGTCGTAAAAAGGGGTGTCCACTTACCCCCAACAACGCATCTCTTACTCCATGCACAAAATCCCAGCACCCGTCCACTCAGTTCGTAGGCCCGTTTGCGTGGAGCATTCTCGTCCCTGCTTGTCAGTGAAGGATTGCCCGTTTCGGCCACTGCGTGCACCGTAGGCGTTGAAAGCCTCAGCTGAACCGTTCGCTAGTAACTTCCGTAAGCGGCTAGCACAACGACTAGGTCCCCCCTTCCCTCGCCAGGTGGGGGATGAAGCGATCCGTCCTGCTTAGCGTTGACGCAAAAGAGTAACGCAAAAAACCGTTGTCACACAGCGTCGGGTCCAATGAAAACAGAGGGATCTTCAGTGGCGCTCTTGTCTTTTGGCAAGGCCAGGGGTACAAACCACCCCGGTCTGGCTGTTGAAAGGTCGCCGAGTCGGGCTTTAGCCACAATGCGGAGTAGGGTGGTGCCCGAGCCGCTGGGTCAGAAACGGGGCCACACGATGATGAGGTGATCAGTGGTGGTGGTGTGTGGGAGGGGGGAGATCCGAACCGGCCCCCGGATGTCTGTCAGGGCTCCGAAATCCGAATCCAGGTGAGTGTTCAGCCAACGGGGAGTCAAGCCTTGTCTTCCAGCTGGGGGTCAGGAGCCCCAGAAGTTGGAATGTGGCGTGTGGCTGGTGATCTTTAGGAACGAGTAAAAGGTACGTATATATCTGAATGTTGGATTCAAGCAGTCACGATGGCTATCGACTGGATCTCAGTCAACAATACCGGTTGCCTGCATGCCGTTGTGAAATAAAGGAACCCTCGGGACGCGGATACCGCCGGTACGTGTGGACTGGCGATTTGTTGGCAAGGATATTGCTGTTGTGGTATCAAGGTGAAAGGGAAAAGGTCCTTGGGAGGGAGCATCGCTCCCCTTCTTGGGAGAGTGCGAGATGATTGCTCGCTGATGCTGGCGAATGAGATGACGAGCAATCGCTGGGTTGCTACGCACGGGAAGATCATGCAAGCGCAAGTAGCCCGCAGAAAAAGGAAAATGAGAGTCCACCACTCGTGAGCCCGAGATGATGATGACCCCTCTGCCCCACGATCTGAGAGCCTCGTTGGTACGAAACCAAGGTCTGTGTCGCTGGAGTATCGCAACATCGGGGGATACCAAACGAGAAGAGGGGCAGGGATGGGCTTGCTTGGCTCGCTTGGCGGTTTTTGTATCGGCTGTCAGTAACTATCGTGTCTGGGAATGAGATACGATACAACTGTAGCAAGGGCCCGTTGACCCCCAGCTGACCACATGAGAGATTTGCAGGACGATGTGTCCAATCTTGGCGAATTGCTGCGCTGTCTATCTGACGTCGTAGGGTGGTGAGGAGGAACTTTGTAGTTGTATCGAGAAGTCGACGAGGCGGAGACGTTCAAACATGCAGGAAAGTTGCTTCGAGTCCGTTTCGCCCACTACCCGAACAGTTGGGTTTACGCAGGACGCGGCAGGGAAACATGCCACGGAGCATGCTCTGAGCTGTTACGGCTTCACAGCATACGGTCCAAAGGGTTTCGGTGCTACCAGGCACAAATCTTCGGAAGTTTGTTGATGTGCTGCACGGATGATATTCTCCTGTATGTACATCGGACATAGTCTGGTGTTCGCTTGTGGGAGGGTTATGGAGTGACTGACTGACCACAGCCAAAACCCCCGCGCCCAGAGCTATAACGGACAGCCGTTATACCCCAAGGATATAATTATAGCGGCGTGGACGGCACCTTGTGGTGCTTCGCTTGCGGTATGTGATAAACGAGGTGTTATATTCTGCTTATCCGATCAAAAAGTGAAACATCAAGCAGAGACGAGCGAAACTTCGTCGAGATCTGCATGTCATATCACCGTCATCGCCGGTGTGGTGAGGTGACGGCGGCAGGCGTTGTGTGTGAGTAGATCTCGAGCAACTGACGATCGCCGGTCCGTGCCATCCCTTCTCTGAAGTTATGGCGATCTGGTTTCCTGTCTGGGTCGAGGGTGCAGGATGTACTGCACAGTATTGGTGAGGATGGGGGATGTTGGATTCCAGTAGAGGAGACAACAGGCGACAGAGGGGAGCTAAGCGCCGTTGCAGAGTCCATGCACCCCTAACCCCCTTCAATGCATTTAGCCGGTCGGGTACCCAAGTGGATGGGTCGCTGAAGAAAAGCCACCCGCTCAGGATCAGCACAGACCGGCTCGCTGGGACTTGAAGCTTAATAACCCCAGATCTGGACAGCGACTGTACCATTGACGGGCAACCGACTTGCCGTGTACACCTCTTTTTTAGCGAACATCTCAGGAGCGTCTTCTTGAATCAGTAAGCGAAAGAATGCCACCTTCTGGTCTCTGCAGCCTCGACAAAAAGCAATTCTGCCCCATCGCGACCACACAGCACCCTCGTCCATAGTCCAATACGCTGCCCTATATTATATCAGCCATCAAGTAATTCTATGGGAATTGTTGCGCAGCGATCTGGTTCATCAGGCTGGCTAATCATCGAGCTAGCCACTGGCGCGCCCCAGCAGCTTGGGACAAGACGGACGAGGCCGTCATGGGATGACGACGAATGCTACCCAGCAATACTAGTTTTCCTTTCTTTTTCTTTTCTTTTTGCTGTCTCCAGCTGTTTGACCACGTTGTCACCGCCAGATCAGCCGTTGATATGACACGTATTAACACTGATTAGGACCTCCATGCAGGAACAACAATCTTACCTGGTATTGCGGTGGAGAGACGCTCGCAAGAATACACCTACCAGAGCCAAGCATTTACGAGCATCAGGAGAGCGGTCTGGAAGCCCGGATAAGGAAATCGGGGGGCAAAGAAACATGGCGATCTCGGCATGCCATCGAGTGCCATCCCCCCCGGCAGCTGGTGGTTCTGGCCGCCTTCCAGAGCCCCCCCCCCCCCTAACAATATCGCGCGGCTCAAGGCCCAGCTCTGGAGATACCCGCGGCAAGGCGCCCGCCATCTCAGGACAGGATGTCAGCCCTGTGTGGCTACACGAACTTCTACGTCTCTGAAACTGCAAGAATGCGGTGCAGATACTGGATGCGCGCGCCTGTGGAAGGTGTGCTCTCTGTGCATCTTGAGGCCTTTTTCGTCCCTTCTGGAACAAGGGAACGCCCAAGAAAGGACCAGAAACGGGACACCCGTACATACCTGCATGCCTTCATCCCATCAATACTCCACAGGGAGCATCAATAGGGAGGGGCGGATTGGTTCAAGCGACACCTGCATAGCAGCGGCCCTGCTACATGATACCTAATGCGAGCCGCGATGATACTGTATTCCGTCGTGTGAGAGTTCTGGTTTGGGAACCCTCTTGCTCCAAGAACCGACCACGACGACGGGCCTCCTGGGCCATAATATATGTCTTAAGAGAATGGTGTGGATGGGATGGTTCAGCTTTGTACTAGGACTTGCAAATCTTGGGGATTGCCGAAGACGGCACCCTACCATCCCCCCCAACAAGACTTGAAAATCCCCTACAGATGGGACAAGCCATTTCATGCAAGCCACAGGACCTGTACTGCTTGTAGTCAGTTAGGTGCAGGTCCTGATTCAGACGTTTGTTACCGTTTCGAACGGCGTTGCGCCCGCTGAAGGTACTGGTTGTTCTTGCAGACTGGAACTTCCCGTTCACCGTCAGGTAGCCCGATCTTCAGGAGAGAAGCTTTGCACTTGTCAGTTGAAATGATGTACTGCTGCTGCTACCAGCAACGGGACGGCGCTATGTTGACAAAAACCACTCACAGCGGGGAAGGGTAGATGGCACACCATGCATCACGATTACTCGGAAGGCTCCAGTGGATAAGAAAGGGGGGAGCCATCCAGGAGAAGCGTCGCTACAGCTACGGACATGCTCATCCCCAGCCAAAGTCCGGATCCATGTCTACGACATACTCGTGCAGACACCTAGGTCCCAAGCAAGGTGACGATACTCGGCAGAGGAGGGGTCAGTGGATCGGAGGATTCTCAACGACAAGAGCGACGGTGACAGTGACCAGAGGTGGTCCGTGATGCAAAGTGTGTGATGTGATGCGTGAGGTGGTGTTGGTCGCTTTGGCCCCCCCTGACAGCGATCATCAAAGCAGACAAGGCCGGCACGGGGCAGCTGAGATGAGATCCCTGTGCCATCCTTGCTCCCCGCGGTGACGAACGATACACAAGGTCCAGCAATACGGTATTAAGGTACGGTTAAGAGACGGGGATTCCAATAATAATAATCCCACGGCTGCGACGCCGCAATACAAGAATCATTTATACCGTTATGCTTTCAAGTCGACGACAACGGGACGGCACTGCAGCACATGGCCAATCCAGCCAGTCGGGGTCCCCCGCCAGCAGCTGCATCATGGCTCCAGCAAGGTAGCTGGGCGGCGTGGCCTCCTGTGATGCTATCGTGTGGATTTTGTTTGCTGTCGTTAACTTCGTGAGAAGAGTTTCTATTTACATTGCAGACAATAAGCCATTGAAAGCTTCATCGCCAGATACGGAACATGCCAGCAATGGAGCAGCCTGATACACCGTAAAGCCACTGCTGCTGCTGTCGATGCAGGATCAAGCCCCATCAATTAAACTCTCCGGCACCCATGCTGCTGCCATTTGGAGCTAGCTAGACGCGATAATGGCTGAAAAATCGGGCGCACCGAAGTCAATTCGGGACACCCCCCACCCCCCCCAAGGTACATCCTCACTTTCACAAAGCTGCTCGACACTGTGAGGATTTAAGGTACACGCTATCCGACACCTAGCTCAGACGAGGCAGGTGGGCGCCACGAGCATTGGCATTAGACGAACGAACGTTGGCGCTTTCCACCTGTCACTGATGAACGGTTATTCCTCAAGCCTAATGTGGTCTAAGAAGTCGCCAAGTGGTTTCTGGTGGCAGGCGTGCTCTCGGCAGGGTACCTTACAGATATCCGTACCGATGGAGTCGTTTCATCGTTTTGTCGTGTGCTGGTCGTCCTTTGTTTTGCTGTTCCAGCAGAGCTGGGCCCAGAAAGAGGGGTGCAGGAGACAGGGGGCCTGTTTGTGGACGACTCCTCCAACGACCCCTGCCCCCGTTTCTCTCAGGCTTGCTGTGCTTGTACCCATGTTCCCTGCACCGAAGTTCCCCCCTCCACCAGGTGAGCCAGCGCCCACAATGGGTCCCCACAAGTTGACAAGTTCGGTCCCAAGCACCCCCAGTGCCAAGCCACGACTGCTTGCTGGTTCGCCAGATTGTTCCCTCTTGGGTGTCCCGGAATGTATACTTATCAGACCTCCTCCTCCTTCCTCGTTGCCTCACCATCCATCGTCTTGATCAAGAACAAGCAGCAAGTACAACCACCACACCGGCTCTTGCCATCAACAATATATACAACAACATCACCACCACTACCCATCAACACCCTCTTCCAACCTTCTACATGCTTCACTACAATCTCGACAATAGCACCGCCGACCATCGTGCGTCGGCTGCTCTGTCTCACTACACCAACAACCACGTCATGTCTTCACCACCCAACCACAGAAGAGGCCCCTGGTCGGCACATGAGGACGCCTACCTGATGTCTCTTGTTCAGACCCAAGGTGCTCTCAACTGGGTACGCATCTCCAGCCACCTCAGCTCGAGAACACCAAAGCAGTGCCGCGAAAGATATCACCAGAACTTGAAGCCTTCTCTCAACCACGACCCCATCACCCCTGAGGAGGGCCAACTGATTGAGCAGCTGGTTCAGCAAATAGGCAAGCGGTGGGCCGACATCGCCAGACGTCTTTCGGGCCGCAGCGACAACGCTGTCAAGAACTGGTGGAACGGGAGCCAGAACCGCAGAAAGAGACAGGACAAGCGCAAGGCCACTTCTCTGCAGTATGGGAATCAGATCAACGGAGCATCTCCGCTCTTGCCACCCATGGCTCCCGCCTCCCAAAGACAGCTGCCTCTTCCCCAGGCCCATGACGTGGCTCCTCGGAGACCTTTCGTGCCACCCCTTCACCCTTCGGCCATGCACGGCGCCAACTACGGGATCGAGACTCCCATGTCCTCCCCAGCCTACTCTCCCGACTCGGAGGCGGCTCCTTCTCTGATGTCTGACAACGGATCCCACTACGGAACCTCACCCCAGGCGCCCTCCCCACCGCCGCGCTACTACGACGCGAGACCCGAAAGCGCCATGCTTGCCCCTCTTAAGACGAGCCTCGAAGATGGAGTCTACCCTTACCGGACTTCAGCCTCTCCCCAGGACAACAACAGGCTGCCCTCTCTGACCGATGCTACTCACCCAATCAACTCGCCAGACTTCAGACTGAACACGTCTCCTGCCTTCCCTCGCAACGAGTACCCAAGACAGCCACTTGCCTATGGCGCTCCTCCCGCTGCCCAGCATTCTGATTACTTTGCTCCCCGCCAACCTCACCACCCTCTTACCGCTCCCAGCTCTCCCAATGCCGCAGCGTCGAGCTTCAGGCTGAGCGACCCTGGGCTGAGTGCCAGCAGAGCTGAGGAAAGGAGCAACAACAGCAGACTTTCTGTCCCCAACCTAATAGACCCGGCTCTCCCGCTGTAGCACGTGGATTCACGAATTCTGTGCAACTGACAAGATTGAACAGCGACCAAAAGAAAAGGACACAAAAAGAATTGTTGGGACCAAGGGGGAACGCAACGTTTTTTGCATAGCGAATGGCTTTCTGGGTTTATGATTACTTGTCTTTCCTTTGTTTATACTGATGATACCCCCGTCCATACATAAAATGGTTTCTTTCCCTTGTCATTCTTTTTTTTTTTTCTTTTGTACATTTTTTAATCTTTGCAGGGGCCTTTTTGGATATGCATATACATTATTATGGAAGGAGATGGAACAACCTCTTTCAGGAGGCGGCGAAGCGATGAGAGAAGGCGATGGATGGAAAAACATTACTACTATGTATAATAACATAACACATACCTATACTTGTGGCCGCTGGGCGCAAGGAAAACCTAATACATACAAAACAACACTGCAGATGCCGCTGAGCGATGCGGGTATTTACAAAACATCTTTGTTCTTTTTAACTTTGTGACAACGATGGATGGCTTCTGACGCCTCACCGATGGAGCAGGCTTTTGCAACCGCTCATTTCTCCACCTCACTGTCTTCTCTCTTCTCGGTTTTCAACAGCGACTGGTGGCAGGCACGGCAACGGCGAGACTCGGTCGCCACCAACAGGCTACCGAGTGCAAATGAAGAAAAAGCTAATGTCTGCTTCACCGTTGTCTTTCCCAGGGTTCGGTGGCATGGCGTCAAGGACCTAGACCCCTTCTTTAGACCGCACGCCCAGATTTGGATTAGGCATCTCAGAGTTTTCACAAGGTCAGAGCCTCTTGGCCAGAAACGGGAGCAACTTTCTATCCGCAGAGCTTGGTAGATCACAATCATCAGCATCATCACCGTGACCATCGCCGGTAACCAAAGAGAGAAAAGGAGGTTCGAACAACAAAATCGATTTCGTCACCGCTGGCCCTAAAACGAAGCCGGATACCTCAACGGTCCCGCGGAATTTGATTCAAACCTAGGAAACCACCCCACCCCCCTAAAGAGACGATGACAGCCGCCGCCGTTTTCCCGCCGACGTATCCGATCGGACGCTTGCCTGCTTTTCAGGCCGAGGAGGCCCTGAAGAGCTGGAAGTGCTGTGGAGTTTAAACAGCCTAGTGTGCTCCGTAGGGAAAAACGCCGAGCGTCTTGTCCTGCTTGGGGTTAGATGGCACATCCCACAACGGCCCGATCGCAGCAAAACCTCAAGAACGAAGATCGGTGTTAAACGCTCGACGCCAGTTCAACGCCAGATCAACAAAGCTCCTGGTTGGACTTGACGCCCAACGGTCGATCTGGCAGACTGGGAGAAGACGCGAAGGATTCGTGCCAAGCGGAGACAGAGAGAGAGCCCAAACCGATGACGATGTTTTGTTTCCCCCCGAAACAAGGAGGTTGAACCTTGGAAGAAACGAGGTAATCCACAAACCGTTGGCGGCGCTAGTGTGAAGCAAACATTCTTTCTTGTTAACTGGACAGATTATGCGTCACGAGTGCCGCCGCCTGTGTTCACCCACCCGCCCGGACGGCCGTTGTTGGCTGTTCAGGTACTGTACCTCGCAGTAGTTTCGTGGAGTGTATGTATCAAGGCACGGAAACATCACGATCTCCGACGATACAGACCTGGGGCAGACCATGTAAACAGGGCCGTTGTGGTGGATATTGAAGAAGCCCCAGAGGAGAACAAAAGCAGAAAAGGATCAGCAGTCTGCTCCCGATTTCCTCGTGTAGACCGAGGCTGTCCCGATCGATCTTCATTTTGACCACAATATGGGGTACGTGGTCGAAAGGCTTGGAGACCAAGTCGACAAAAATCAACAAACACAGGGTATCATGCGCAAAAGTTACCGGTGTAGGTATAGATTCAGAAAGCCACTCTACTGTCAATCGTCAATCTTTTTTCAGGGGTCTTGCCGTCCAAAAACCCACCTTGCAAAAAAAACAAAAAAGGGAGATCGTCCTGATCCCTGGTTGTCGTGCTCGTTGTTGCGGCTGCTGCTGCGGAGAGACGTATCGGCTAATTCAATAACTGAATCGCCCGAAACGGACAGAGGGAAACGGAGGATTAATAATGAAAATCGGAGCTAGTGTAGGGGTACGTAGCAGTTTCGTGGCACAGCGTCTGAGCCAAACAGTCGGGTGGTCTTGTGTCTGATTTGATTGATTGACTGATCGACGCGCTACGTTCCGCTCCCCGACCGCCGCAACCAACCATTCAAAACCAAAGCAGCTGAAGAAACGTAACGCTGTAACGCTGTCACCTCAACCTCTTCCAAGCATCACTGTCGCCAATTTCAGCGACAGCCTCATCAACCCAACAAAACTGTTCCTTGCCAGCGCGCGCGCGCAAGAAATAAAATGATCATCTTATAACTTCCCGCTCGCCGGGCGGGTAGAGGAGCATGGATGAGCGGTTGCGCCGCAATCAATACAAGGACCGCTGCACGCCAGGGATCTCCAGCCAGGAAAAACACAAGCCGGCAATCTTTTGAATGCAACGGCAGCATTTCCCTTCCTATATTTACATACACGGTACATGTGTACAGCAGGCTGGGCTGGGCTGGGCTGGAATGGGCTGGCGGCGACGACGACGACATCAGCAGTCACCCGGCCGAGAAAAAAGGCAAGCAACCGGAGATGCATCACCGCAGGGTAGGGGTTAACAAGCAAGCACTGACCATACTGCGCACGCAAAACCCATGTTTTCCCCCCCTCCCCTGCTCAAAGGTTTCCAGGTCGGCGACCTCGCTCGCCTACCCCCGCCTGTCAAGAATATCGAAAGTCTGTGCACAACACAACGTTAACGACAAATGTAGTGTAGATCCCGCAGGCAAGCCCAAAGCGGGAGTCTAGCGTGGGTGAGCGATATCAAACTTCGTTTACGCAGTCATGGCTTTGCTTGGCGGCGGTTTTGGAAACACCAGCTACGATCTGGAACAGCATGATGAGGGAAAACGAAACATGAAATAAAAGCATCTCATGTTTCGTTTGATGGGATTGGTGATGATGAAGGGGGTGGGGGAAAGAGGCGTTGAAGCCCGATCTCATGAGGCAGGGGTTCACTTCTCAGCGTTGTTAGTGGAAATACCCACCAAACCGTTTGACGTTCTCTGAATCACATCACAATCGTGGAGAGAGAGAGGACGACTCATCAGAGCAAAAAGAAGAAACGGTGTTGACGCCACCACGTCCATCCCAAGTCTCATTTCAGGACACCGACATCACCGGAAAAAGCAAAAGCCTCGATGTACATATTCGTCCCGGGGACAACTCAACCTGCATCGCAGCATCCCGAGTGGAGGCAGTTATGACGAAATTTTGCTTTCTCGAGCGGTCTGGATTTGCCAAAAAGCGGCAAGGCACACTCACAGCAAAAAAACGATCTGCGCCCGGAAAGATCATCTGCCGAGAAGATCACTGGTCTTGGGAGGTGGTACTGTGGCTTGACAGGCTTGACCACCATGAAAGTCTAGGTTCTGATCGATCCAGAAACGAAACTTTTTCCTTTACCGAAGGTCAGAAATGTTTTACGGCGTGCCGTGCTCAGGATCCATCCCCCGCCATGATATTAAGCCGGTCTTGTTATGCCGAATGGCGTTCTGACGGCGGTAGTATATCATCAAAGCGCAAACACCATGTTTGTTGGTCTGATATTATCGGGGGATATCCATGAAACTATTATGTCTTACGGCTTATTACCAAATGCCAGGGTCTTGTGGCGATATTTGATGGCGTTCACGCCTCTCCGATCCTTCGGGGCACGGGGCAGGAGGAACGTTGATGATAAAACGGTCAAAGACACACACCCTCAACGGTCCGGGGCTAGGGGGAGGGGAATTCCTTCAAGCTGCTTGCTGCAAGATCACACAACTGGAGATCTCGAGGTCACTTGTGGTTTGGTGACACAACGGCGGACGTTGCCGATCACTTTTTTTTTTGTTTCCAATACTGACGACAATTAAAAAGTCCGAGTAGGGATCGTGTCACGGCTACACAACAAAAAGCGATACGACGTCCCTCGACATTACGCAGCAGTAGCTGACAAGTTTGGTGATACAACTTTTCAACTTGTTCCCCCTAATCTCACCATCTGTATCTCCCCTCGTCCGGACCTCGCTACACCATCACCACCTCCGAGGAAAAAAAAACAAAAGGCTATGTTACTCTACTCCGTAAATCCACCGAGGATATTCATCAAAATCCTTTTTCGGCTTTTACTTCCTTTCTCACAAAGGCCATCCCCAAATCCTCATCCCTTCTCCCCACATATACACAAGTGGATCGACTTTCTTTCAAGCTTCATCCCCGTTCGCCATGTGCTCTTCCTCACGCCCCCCTCCCCAACTTTCCACCTCCACGAGAAATCCGGGTTTCCCGTCTTCTTTTCTGTTTTCTGTGTTCGCTCAATAGTTCAATAGTTTGTTCGATAGCGCGGAGGCCCGGGCTGGCCGTTGAGGAGCAACAAGCAGAAAAGAAAAACCGCCGCAGGCCAGTCGTTGCCCCCCCTCCCCCCTCCCCACAAGCCCACAGCAAAGGCCCATCTGCAGCAAAGACCCATCTGCTTTTCAGCGCGACAGGGGAGCCAAGTTGACCGGATCGGGATAGATCTTCGTCTCGTCACGCACATATCTCATCACGCATCCCAAAAAGAATAACGGTTTGAAACGGCTTCACTAAGAAATCCTTCGGGTGGGTTCAGGGGGGGAAGAGACAAATCGCCAACGGTTTTTTTTTTGTGATGCTGACAATAGCAATAAAAAACGTGGCAGTTGGTTGGCGAGACCACTCGGAATTGAGTTTTGTTCTAGGGCGGTGTTGACATGGCCGAGGCAGGCTGGTAGGTGATCTCCCCTCAACCTCAACCTTCAAAAAAACCTAGAGCCGAAAGATTCCAAGCAAAGAGGGGTCCCTAAAAGAAACCAACATCACAGGACCTAAAGCTAACGTGAAAGTTCCTCGTGCACCTTTCTCTATCCAAACCTGGAACGACCCCGTTCCCAAACTTATGCACAAGCTACTGCATCAGAGACAGTTCCTGGTATCGAGTTACTATCCGTCAATGAGAAAATCTGCCGGATGTGCACTCCCGGCTGGACGGTTTAGTGTGCTATCTAAACCCCCCCGGCCCCTTTCCCCCTCCCATCCAGATCGCGCACTACATACAAGCAGTAGTAACGTATTATCTCATGGAAGGCGTTGGCGGAGAAGCCGTTGAAAAAAACTAAAACTGTTCTTTATCTTATACACCACCACCACCACCATCACTGACTGATCTGACACCACTGCTCAGCACCACCCACCAGTCTGGGCCATGTTCTTGCAGACGGCATGTAACAAAACACACACACACACACAAACCTGCACCACCTGTGCCTCACTGTCAAGTCCCTTCCTTCCATCCCTTCCCTTTTATGCCTCACCTCCACCAAAACTCTTCCCCCCCACATGCTCTCTCTCTCTTCATCATACCTACAAGACGGGCAAAGTTATCCCGTATTACTTTCCCTCCCCCCTTTTTCCTCCCCCCGCTTCTTTCGCCACTAATACTGCAAGCATTCAAACCCGCACCACCTATAACCCACCACCACCATCAACAAAACACTGACAGCTTTCACACACCCTCCAAAAAAAAAAAAAGCCAAGCACCACACCTGTCGTCTCCCAAACGGAGGTCTCCTTTTGTGGCAGCCCCAAAGGTAAATAAGCGGTTACACCAATAAATCCCTCTCCCACCTTTTCGAAATTCCCAATCAGGAAACCAGCTCATCAATCACCCAGCAACCCCCTTGTGTGTTGAAGAAGAAGAAAAAAAAGTGAGGCTCCTAGAGAATTTTTCCACACCTTTTGGATACCGAAAAAGAAATTGTGGGGTTTTCTACACATCTCACCTCGGTATCGCTGTCGGCGGTTCTTTTATTAGGTAGATGCACCAAAAATTTTACAAGCTTCTTCCCAGTAATAAAGCCATCCCCCCCCCCAAAAAAACTACTCTGACACACAAAAAGAAAACCGTTCATTTATTATTCTTCCAAAAAAAAAAAACCGTTGGAGAGCCGCGGGGCAAAAGAATTCTCCGCATTTCGATTTTCCTTCCGGGTCTATGACAGGAGAGTGAGATCGTATCGGACTCGCGTATCAAAACACGTGGGCGACAGGTTCCATATTATCTCCGATACAAAACACTATCTGGTGTTAGCACCAAAACCCAGCTGTCTGGGCTGTGACTGATCTTGACATCTTCCTCAACCACCGGTTCACGGCCTGTCTTTTCAAGGTAAGGGCCTGCGAGCCTAGTGTAGGGGATTCGGGCCCTGTTGATGAGCATACTACGTTATACAAATCCCGCTCGTCAGCTCTGTCACCTCATACAGTAGCAATGCTAGGCTCAGGTGAAGCCCTAGGTGAAAGTCAGCCTCACAGCCGTTGCTCCACGAAAACCGTAACCACAGCAGCCATAACCCTTGTTCACCACGATGGTTTCTGACACGGAATCCCCTACACCGATAAGCACACAAGGCCTAGATCTCTCAGCAAGTGAGTGAAGGAGACACGGCACAAAGGAGTTTCGTGCGGTGCTGGCTGCCGGTCGGGAACCCGGGACAACGGGTATTACCCAATAGGCCCGATGAGGATGGATCAGTCAATATTGCGGTGAAAGACAGACGGGATCTAGGCCCGCAGCAAGATCGAGAAATCGCGAGGCCAGTTCACAGGAATGGGGTTCAACGGCCTTGACCGAGGCAAAAAGAAAACCGTTGGAGTGTGTGGGGAGAATGATAATGCACGATGCTTGGTGTGGAAAGAACAGACAAAAAAAAGTCCACTCGCACACCGACTAGGAGGAGGTAAGTAAACAAGTCCACCCGATTGAGTTGCATGCAGGATGTATCCTGCACGATCCATGGGATTGAGTCGGTGACGATGACATGATGAATAAATTGATGGAACATGAGAATGATAAAGTAAAAGAATACAATGTGACAACGCTGAACTGGTAACGAACGAAGCTAGGAAATATTGTCGCTGACTTACCCCTGAGATCAACCACTGAAAATAGGGGGGTTGCAGTCGCAAGTAAACAAAGCAGCCTATCGCATCTTCTGTCGTCGTTGTTATGTAGTTATTGGTCGCCGGGCCAAGCAGCCAATAATTTCTTCATATCGCATATGCTGCAAACTACAGGATTCCAAGAACCCGAATGCGACGGTCCCGACGATCTGGACCCGAAACAGCCCCGACACGCGACGGCGGCGTGAGTGGGCGCGCTCCTGGTATGGTTTCGGTTATCGAATTCTCAGATCGGAGCAAGGTGCGGGTTTGCTGCCTCTTTGGTGATGATTTTGCACGCTTTTTGGTTGTGGGGGAATGGGAAGGGAAAGTTGTTGAAGCACCTGCCTAATTGAGGTTGGAGATCCGTGATCCGTTGTCCGTTCTGATGGTCCGTCCCGAACCGGAACGCTGGCCCCGGCCGCCGCGTGCGCACCTGGGAAGGTGGGAGGTACGTACCCTACAGCACCGTTCCGAAGGTTGTCGGGGTCTCATTTGGGACGGAGAGCGGCGCAGATGTTCATGGCAACTCCAACGACATCGAATAGTAATTAATCTCGATTTTTGAAAAGACACAGAAAAGAGTTTTGAGAATGGAAGTCATGGTGTATGCAACGGCGGGCTGTTTTCGGCGATGAAGAGTGGTGTGCCATCTGCAACGGTTCAACGGTCAGCCACACCCACCAAAAAGTCAAGAACAGTGTAAGTAGACAAATGGTGGGCCAATGTTGGTTGGGTGGGTGGTATGGAATACGTTGTCATGCGACTCTCAGAGTCGCATTTGGAAGAGCTATGCAGTCACAAGGACGTTTCACATATGACAGGTAGCGAACGGAGACGGGACGTACAAGCAGATTATTAGCCTGATATTCGGCATACAACACGGCGGGAGAACAGTGGTCGAAGTAGGTACGTGGCTTGGTGATGATGATGTGCGCAATTGGATGGCATGGTGTGTTGCAATTCTAGCCGTTTGGTGATTGCTGTACCGAGGTTTTTTATTGCTGGAAGGTATCATCTGAAAGCAGGTGAGGTGAGGATGCCCTTCGTTTGTTGAGAGGAGTGAGTGGGAGAATATGGCGGGCGAGGTCGCAGAAAAAGGCTTGGTTACAACTTGGAAACTGAGGGGAGCAGGAGTGTGAGCTTTCTGTAGGCAACAGCAGAGCGAGAGGGCAGGTGCCCGCTGTGACTTCTAAGCTCTATCTTTTTCGATGTATAGTCAAGATAGGAGGCTGGCAACCGCGCCTGCCGGGCTCCTTTCGAGTTCTCATGATATGTAGGAAATGGCAGGAGCGGCCATGGTAAGTGTTGAAATTGGACGATGGGCCTTGAATCCTGGTCCACAGACATCACTACCATGTCCAATTGATAAGAATTCATGAAATGCATATTATTGTTCACTATTCAGAACTGAGTTAATGGTTACCAGTCCCCAACCGTCTACGAAAGTAAAGGATTTGTTCCAACGGCTTCCAACGGCCTTTCCTCTCTTAGATTGCTCAAACTAATGCCAATTTGAGTACACTTTCAACATCACCTAAGGCAGCAAGATAATTGGACTGATGGTTTTAGGACTGGCGGTTCAAGACTGGTGGTTTAGGACTGATGATGGTTTGGGACTGATGACTTGAGGTGAAGTTATCGCCGTATGACTGTGCCACAACAAAATTCGCATTTTCGGGTAGAAGGGCAAAAGCCACCAACCGTCTCAGGGGCTGAAAGGTCTCAAGTGGAGGGCGGCGCATAATGAACCATGGTCTCTGCGTGCCTAGAAACGCCAGGAAGCTTGTCGTAACAACCTGGAACTCTCAAACCGCCTCCAGTGGACACTAGGCATCGGTCTTCAAACGGTCCCAGGAATGGAAGCCTAGCCCTATCGTTCCGAGGCCGGCTTCGCGCAACATCGGTGATGACCCAGCCACGAACGCCCTCGTTCCCGTCGGGCCGATTCCTGTACCTAACTCCAAACACGATCCGAGACTGCCCGAGATAGGTTCACTCAGACTCGCCCCCACAAAACTGATAGCCAGAGCATTGGATCCGTTGTGGCTTTCCACATGGCCAACGCCTCTACATATCCACAATGCCCCAGCGGTCGAGCGAGATACATAAAGTTACAAGAGAAGTAACCGCAGTAACAATAAACCATGCGCAACTCCCACCAAAGAGGCAAAAGCATTGCGATTGGTGGCAGAGTCCAACGCCATCGTATCCTCGAGCCAGGCACCATAAAAGCGCAACGCCACTATTCAAGTTGCGGAAAGTGCTTGTAATGCGCAAGACTTGGAAGACATTTGTAGAGTATCAGTTAAAATTCAAGAAAAAGGACTTTAAAATGCCAACGGAGACGGATCTACCCCTCAGAAACCGGTGGCCGTTGAGCCTCATCCGTCCCCCTCCAGAAGGCAGTCAAGCCCTCAACGCCTCTCCGACGGCGTCGCAGATTTAAGCTTCATGCATGAATTTCGAGCCTCAAAACCTCAACTTCACTCAAATACGACGACCACCAAAAGCTGGTTGCTTCCCGGGCTTCTCCACCGCCAGGGTATATAGAAGCCTCAAGATCTTCCATCAGGTCAAGGAGAGGGTGCTCCTATCTCATGGCGTGTTATCACATAACCCATTAGTGTCCGGCCTCACCGCTCCAACGAAGACCATCAGCTTCCATTCCATGATACACAATCATCACCTGAACACGCAACCTGAAGCCTACTCGCTTCTTCCAACAGCCTCCTCAAACCTCACCTACATTCTACCATCCCCACGCACATCACACGCTGACGCCCTTTCCCTTCTTCCCTATCATCATCCTGCCCTACCTACCGACCCATCATCCAGCCAGATACACAACCCTCGAAACCCATCTCCGCCCACCCATCGCCTCCTCAAACAAAAGTCATCCCACTAGAAAAACTTTGCAAATTACGCCCACCCCAAATTCATCAACAGAACCTTCCAGCCTCTTCATCATTTCGGGTACCTAGCAGGTCATCCTTCCTCTCCCGAGGTCCCTCCACACCAAATCTAGATAGGTAGGCTCGCAACCACATAACCAACAACACCACGCCTGAAAATTAGCCAAAGTAACTTGAAAACCTTCGCCTAAAAAAAAGCCTATCAGCCACATTACATACCTAGGTATGGCCCGGTCATTCCTATCCTATCCTATCCTACCTTACATAACCCCATGCCTTAGATAAATAGGCAATGTAATGGCTGCTGATTTTAAGCCAATTCCCCACCATTCTCAGCCCCCCGTAATGTCAAGCAGCCAAGTGATAATACAATCAGGCTAACGTGACTATACCTTATCAATGATTTCACCCGGGTTTACTCTCTTCAAGTGTCATCGCCACGCATCTTGCTCCATTGGAGATAACTAGCATGTCATGTACTGCTGAAACTAGCTGTCATGCTCTGAATGCCCTCAATTTCCCGCCCAATTCCACGTTACAAAGACACAAAACTCCTGAATCATGTAGATGCTCGCACAACTTCCCCGCTCATTGTTCACAATAATCTATACAAAATCATACACTACACAACAGTTCATAAGCTCCTGCCCCATTCCGTCCCACGTGTCTTCCTTGTGCCCACCATGGTTGCCCATCAAGGTCCTCACTCCTAAGCCCTTCCGCCCCAAGACCATAAAACTACACCATCCCTCCATCGCCTCATCCATATCGACTGATAACGAGTCAGCTTAGAAGAAGAATTGGGCTGAACCCCTATTCCCCGCCCTCTTAGGGCTCTCTTCCCCACACACCGAGCTCGTGAATGGTGAGGGCCTCGGTTCGGTGTATCACAAGTCCCTCTCCTCCCCAAGCCAAGCCCTCCACGCCGAGTCGTGAAGCCGGCAGCATGGCTGGCGACAGAGTCGGTCCACAGACAA
This sequence comes from Triangularia verruculosa, assembly GCA_033296885.1. Lineage (NCBI taxonomy): Eukaryota > Fungi > Ascomycota > Sordariomycetes > Sordariales > Podosporaceae > Triangularia > Triangularia verruculosa. Next base: position 14,293 of record MU864002.1, on the reverse strand, counting down.
AAGTACCCTGAGAAAAAGTTATTTTGGCTTAAAGCTCTTGGACGCGAAAAAGGCTGGTGATGGTTTCTGGCCCAAGCTTCCGTAGCCCCTGAAAGAATAAGGTTGCTCATGAGTAATACGACCGACAACAAGGTTGGTGAGAGTTCTCGGTCAAGGCATCCAGCCCTACCAAACCACTGCTGAAGGTTAATACTGTCTCCTGAATCAGGCCGCCAAGAAGGTTGGTGAGAGCTTCGGTGATCTCGGTCAGGTTCCTCCCATGCTCGTGTCGTGCATGCAGCCATTGTCCACGGTTCTCGGTGAGCCGACGAGAAGTCCATGCAAAAGCTTCACCTTGATAGCTCGATAAGAAGGTGGGCCGGTGGACCAATGCCCATCTGCAACGTCGGTACTGCCAATGAACAACAGGAACCAAACAGTAAATAACGGGGCCGCTCTGAACCATACTCGCTCTCGCCGCCACCTCCTGAGCTCAACGACCCGCAACGTGAGAACTGTCGTCCGACTGTTGAGAGATCACTGTTGACCATTCGAGTTCTCACCGTGGTACTCGCAGGTGCTAGCTCTAGGGGTCCTGTCATCGTCCTTCCTGTTGCTAGTGGCCCTTTTGTCGTCATTGCCCCGCCAAACAACAGAGCCGGTCGATGTGGAGGGGACAAGTCCTGCGGGGCGAGCCGGCCTCTTCGTCGATGGTGAGCTCACACAGTCAGACCTCACACTGGATACATCGTCTCGGGGTGTGTCGTTATAAAGGTACATCGAGTCAGCATTTAGCCCTTTGGATGCTCTTCTGGTGGGTGAGGTCACTGGAAGATGCTCGTCATCGCCTCGTTTGAAGCTATAACCACGGTTCAGATGCGTAGAACGTCTGCGGCGGCCTTCAACCACAGACTGACTGCTCATGGTACCCAATGATGGACGCTCCTGTTGTGTCAATGCTTCCTGTCCGTCTAAACCTTCCTCTCTGAAGATATACGAGCTCGCCGAGACAGAGTTCAAGGCCGTTGACTGTTCCCCCTGATAGTTGACGGAAATTGTATCGGGAATATATCCTGCAGCTTCATGTATGGCGCCGAGGCCGTTGAAAGGTGGTTGGCTGTTTGTACCGTCAAACAGCCCAGGCCCCGAGTCGTTAAATCGTTCAGGAGGCTGGGAATGTACCAATGGGGAGCCGGTATCCGTCACAGAATCGTCAGATGTGGAAGATTCCGCCTCCCATCTTGAACTGGCCGAGGACTCATCGGCCGACGGATCGGCAATGGAGGGATCCGCCACGGCAAGATGGGCGTTTCTGTTTAGACTTTGATTAGCTCCCTCTTGCCCCTTTCCGTACCATGGTGCCCGTTCCTTAGCAGTCCGTCCTTCCAAGGTGACTTCACGAGACGTGGGGTATCTTTCGTCTTCGTGTCGTGAACTTGTGTGGGTTGATTGGCGTTTGTCCCAGTCGACGTTGCTCGCACTAGAATTCTTTTGGTTGGAGGATCGTTTTCTTTCCTGGTGATGCCGGTACGAGTAGTCTTGGTCCTGTCTCTCCACCAAACGGCTCATCAATACATCACTGTGGGGATTGAGATCTCGTGGGATGTCACCTGTTACCAGGCAGCTGTTAGTATTGTTCAGATATCCCGCAGTTGCCACATACCAATAGTTTCGTAACTTGTCCTGGCTTCTGGAATGTCCGCCACATTAGACTGTGGATCGCTGTGCGCCTCTCTGGCGTTATCTGGCGACTCGCTATCAGTCCATGCCATTCAACTCAGCACTCAAATCTGTCCGGGCCTCATTGGGGGTCCGGAACCTACCAACATCCTGGGAACTGCTCATTCTCTTTAATCGTGCCTGGAAGCGTTTCGTCTCTGAACGGTTTACAAGACTGCCATGTCTCGCCAACGCAACAGAAGCGAGTCCATCTTTGCTTTCCTTTGCCAGGACGAGCTCGAGCCGTTTAATTTCGGCCTTGTAGCCGTTTTCTCTTTGGATCCATTCCTCGCTAATACCGCGGAACTGCTCGACTTCCTTCTCCCGCAGATTTTTCAGATCAGCAAGCTCTTCTTGAGTTTTGTTTAGCTGCTCTACGAGGTGCCCAAAGCCTTCGAGAAGGACGAGCACATGTGAGTTGTATCTACAAGTTTGTGTTAGACGTGTAAAAAGAAGGTCCAAAAGTTTGTCCCCTACGTGGTGATGGGAGAAGTTTCGCCATTATGACCGGAAAGTTAAGATAGCAGTAAGAAGTACCCAGGCACGTGTATCGTCTGCAAGTGCGAAGCGTGTGGCTTCCACACGACAGGAAGCCTGGGCTTGGATATAGTTCTCCAGTGGTAGTACCTTCACTTGAAGGTGGTCTGGTCCGATAATGGTTCAACTTGAACACATGACCAGGGGATAGTCCTCACTTGAGGACAGATCGTATAGTCCTATATCCGTGAAAGAGAACGTTAGAAATAGAACAGAAGACTTACTCAACCGGTAACCCCCCCCTTTCTCTCCCAGCTGTCATCCTCATCCCCAACCCTCCTCTCTCTCTCTCCATCCTTTCCCTCTCTTTTCTCTCAGTCTCCCACTCCACCTCCCTATCCCCCTTACTTCCTCTATTGCCCCTCCAGTCCCTCATCTCACTGCCCATATCCATGCCTCCTCCTCCCGGCATCCTCATAACCCCCATCATAACCCCCCTCAATGTCTCCACCATTTGCATCATGTTTGGGCTGGACCACACAATGCTTTGCTCCTCCCCTCTCCTCCCACCGACCCCCATTCCTCCCATCATGTCTTGAAGTCCTGGCCCTCCATGATCAAGAGAACTCGAAGCAGAATGAAATCCACCAAGGGGCAAGGCTCCCATAGGCGCTGCCCTCCCAGGCAGTGCATGAGTTGGGAAGAGACTCTCTCGTTTTGGGCTACTGCTGGAGTGATTGCTCCCGCCTACCAAGCTGAAGAGGGAGGAGACTCGTCTTACAGCAGCGGCAGGTCGAGTTCGAAGCCGACTCGGTGACCCATCGGGGGTGGGTGTTGTTGGTATGTGCGGAGGGTGGTCGCCATGATGTGTGGTGGCGATACTCGGCGTCGTGATGCTCGCGGGGCCAAAATTCGCCGTCGTCTCAGTCGGCAGTCGCAGATGAGGAGTCAACGGCTCTCGAATCGGGCTCGGGTTCGTTGTCGAAGTCGTCGGCTGCAAGTTACTCTTCGACCTTCCAAAGGTACGAAACCAAGTTGCTGGGTTGCTGCTCTCCGCCATTGTGCCAACAGGTCCTTTTTATAGGAGTCTCCGGACTTCCCTCGATTCTCCGGTGGTTGGATTAAGGGTCCTGGCGTTGTCGAGGATGTCCGGAACGAGAATCAATGATGGTATCTCCGCGAAAAGAAATGTGGAAAGGGAAACGCAGAAAAAAGCCTAGTTGCAAAAACGCCATCAAAACTTAACGAGGAAGCTACGAGACTGGAACATATACGCGGGGCCGTTGCCCCGTTACCATCGGATGGTATCGGAGGGAAGGAACGAGACCGTTAGATGGACTGATTGAGAGCAAGAGCAGGAAAAAGGGGGCACCTGCTTTCATCCAACTCGCACTGTTCGTGGGCTGCTCTTTCTTCATCCTACCTGTCTGGCTACCTTGTCTCTTCAAGACACATGAAACTCACATTGAAGATGAGACAATGATTATTACGGAATACCTAACTTTCTGTGGAAATTCTGAGCACAGCGTGCATTATAGTGTGGTAGGGCAGACTATTGCCGCAGCTTAGGGAAGCTTTCTAATGTGGAACCAGTTTTTCTTTTATTGTGTATCACGATAGAAAAGACAAAATTGTTTGATAAGTTCAGCTTCAAGAGTTTGTGGGCTGAGTAGCTTCACTTAAGTTGGCAGATTTGCTCTTTTTTCATCTATAATTCACTATCGGCCGGTCACTCACTGGCGCAAGCCACATGAGATTGATAAGCTCAACATGGGAAAAAACAAGGAAAAGACACGAAAGATCACCGTTGGATATGATGAGGTCCACATTTCTCTGGATTTCTTGAGATTTCCTTGTAAAAGCCTAGATATATCCCCAACCCCTACGCCATTTTGATGCAAATCGTTAGTTGCTCAGCTCCATGAATCCTCCGCCCTCTGTCTCCTCCTTCCCCTCCCCTCCAGCTTCTCGGCAAATAATTCCTTGCCCGCATTCCCAGAATTCCCAAACTTGCCAGGAAACAGCTCCTTGACCTTGGCCCCCGTTCCCTTGATCGCTATTCCTTGCCCTGTACCTTGCTTGCCGGCCATGCCCCGGATGTTCAAGCCCCCTTCTGTACTTGAAGCTGTCGGTCGAGTTGTTATCCTGTTTGCTAAAGATGCTGAGTAGAAGATGGTGTTAGTGACTGAAATAATTGACGAAATAGCGGACTGCTAGAATGCAAACTGAGTTCCGACATACCGGAAGCGAGAAGAGTCGAACTATTGCTGACTTGATCCATCTGCGCTTTGCCGCCAACCCCTGCTCCGGCCTTCTCTGGGAATAGCTCCTTCTTGCCTGACGCCTTGCTTGGGAAGAGATCCTTCGTGGTGCCCTCCCTAGACAGTCGCTCTCTGAGCTCACGACCCCTTTCCCTGCTTCGCTGAGCAGCCACCGCACGACGATCCTCCTCTAAATCCATCATGGCGTCTCCATCTCTGTCCCTGACTGGTGAAGCGGATCTGTCTCTCAGGCCAACAGTAGGTCTACGTCTCTCAGGGAAGAGCTCCTTGCTGCGGTTCGGACGCTCGCGCGACCGCGATCTGGCCCTCCTTTCTCTTCTGAACTCGACAGAATCCACCGATCTCGAGCGTTGTCGTGACCTAGGGCTTGTTGTAACACGGTTAGACAGTGCCTTCGGGTTGTCATCGTAAAGATTGACATCGAAAGTGTTGCGCTCCTCAGATCTACTCTCCCTACGTCTCCTCCGTGGCCTTTCGTCTCTGTCCCTGTACTTGTTTCTGGTAAACTCCCCACGTCTGCGACGCTCCTCTGGGTCATACTCTGGGTTGATCAGGTAGAAGCGGCTGTAGGCAGCGGCTCCTTGTACCTTCTTATCCCCAGCCACAGCAAAACGGACCTGCAGATTCGACTCGGGCTTCTGGGAAAATGACTTGGCTGGCAGCATCTCAAGTGGCGAAAGCTGACTTGGGTCGGCGATCTCGACAGCCGCAAGAGAAATCAGGGCACTCTGGGCGGCGGACTCGGACTTGAAGATGTAGTTGGCAGATGTGTCGTTCACCCACTCGACTCGGTGAAAATCCATGAGGCCGTAGTGCTCAGAAAGATAACCTTTGACATCGTCCGTCGCAAGTGTGTCGACACCTCGGATATGAACCTTTGTGGGTACGCGAAGATTCTCAGGCGAATCGCCGTTTTGCTCGTCTAGGATATCGTCAATTTCGCCAGGTTCCTGCATGTTTGCTTGTTAGTGATGTTTACCAACAGTGAGGTCCAGTGACAGTCGGGCCCAACCTGTTCCTCGCCGGTAATAATGTCGTGAGTATAGGCCTCTGGAATATGCTGTGGGACCTCTTGGACGTCGTCCACGTCCATCTCAATGTCGAGATCCATGTTGGCGTCGCGGTTGCTTGTCAGAAGCGAGGAAGTGTGACGATTGGTGACGCGCTGAGATTAAAATGTGTCAATGGCTGGAACGTTGGACTCGGCTGTAGATTGGGTTATGTGTCGGGTGTAGACATAAACAAGACCCGATGTCTCAAGGCAGTGGGCGTCGTGGTTGGGAGAAAATGCAAGGCTGGCGGGCGTTGGTTGTCAATTGTTGCGACAGGCCGTGCTGCGCTGGGCGCGATTGATAACAGCGGATCAGAGATGCGCTGCCGATAACGTGGGTCCCTGACACTGGGCGGTTCCTGGCTTGGGCGCCACGGCGGCCGGCTGCTTGGCAGGTGAACCTTCCAGGTTGACCCACGAATGCCGATAGATCACGTGGCCTCCCACCTGATGTTCACAGTTCAACGTCGGCCCTGGATTTGGGAGGGAGCCTGGTTGGGGAGAAAGTATTCGGCTTGGTTGAATATGGGTTCAGCCTTGAGTTATATGAACAATGATCAGGCTCAAAATCCTTCCTCGTTGTGATATATGCTTAAAGAAAGGCTCCGAATCTCGATAAGGTACACGTCATTGGCTGATATCTCAAACAAATCAAAACACTCTTGTTGCGGCAGGCAAGAAAGAGCGGTGATGACGAGCGGCAAGTTGAAGTATCAGACATCGTTCACCCCTCAGCCATCTCCGCACTCAAATTTTCTCTCATCTCTCTTTCACACAGTCAGGAGCATCGTCGTGTACGTCCGGGGCACTCATTGGATTCTCTACCTGCTCATTGTTCCAAAAACCACCGGAGAGCTTCCCAGGACTACCTAGGTAAATCCATCGCTCAATTCATCATCATCATCTGTCCCTTCACGACAGCAATCCCTCTCTTACACATAACAACATGTCCTTGGCGCTGATCATTTTGGATCAATCCTCAGCAAAACTCCTCCGCCTCCAACGGAAATCAGAAATGCAACGTATGAGTTTGATGATTGACAGGAGATTTGAGAAAAACAAGGGAGGAAAGGTCACCCTTAAATGCAGCAAAAACATAAAAACCAGCCGACAAAGCACCCCGTTTGGTGCTCCGATGTCCCCCACTTTATCGTTGTACGCCCCGTCTCCGTCAAACGCCCGTTGCCTGCTGACCCGATCTATAACATTACCCAGCGCCATGGTCACACTTTATCGTTTTCTTTCGCATTATCTTGCATCGTCATATGTGTGGCTCCTGGTCGAACCCATTGGCTAGTCACGCTGCCCCAACGCCGCGCCTCCTGATCTCAACAATGGTGCCTGGAGGGGGCGGGACTGGACAGGCTCGTTTCTTGCGTGCGTCCTCTCCTTCGGCGGTGTTGGCACTGAAGCTGCTTGATCTCGACATCTCGGTGAGGGGCCTCTTAAGCGATGGTTGGATTGGAGGCAATATGGTGGTGATATCGCCTGCTGCCGGCCGGTCCTCATCGTCGATGGCCATGTCGCCATCGTACTGGTCTCTATCCAGGAGGGCGTCGTAGGCCCAGCACGACTCAAGTCCTGCCATGAAGACAGGAGCATGTCTTAAGGCGTGCCAAGAGATGCTGTGATGTTTCATGGCAATGTACAAGGAGTCGATGATGCCATTGGAGTCGCAGACGCCGCACTGGTTGCGGAGGAAGTCCTGGTCGTATTTCTTTGGATCAATCAGCTGAGGGTCCAGTTGACGAAGCATCGGAAGACCCTGGAGTGTCTCGGCGTCGCAGAGCTTCGCCTGCAGTGGCATCCACTCGCGGCCCTTCAGAAAGCTGCCGAACGCCTCCTCCACCGCCCTGTTGAATGACTCTGCGTCGGGTCCGTGGACTGCAACCATGCGGTGGAGTCCCCGGGACAGGCATCGTTGATAGGCGTTGGTATTCCGCTCGAAGGGCATCGGCACACCCGCGTGGGGGAGGAGCGAAATGTGTACTGTCCACGGCCCCGTGGACCGGGCAGAAACGGGGAGGGACTTCATCAATTGGAACGCTGAGCCCCCGCCTCGTCCGAGGCCCTCGCCAGGTCCTGGGTTGCGGGGGCCGGCCGTTGGCGTAAATTGGCGACGATAGTCGTCTGACGGAACGGCCCCCTGTCCTAAAGGGAGGTTTGGGCGCGATGTGTCCGAGGTCGATCTTCTTCTGGGACGCCGCACTGGTGACGACCTTCGGCGTTCCTCTTCCTCCTCCAAGATCTCAGTGATATTTTCGATACGCTCCTCCAAACTCAGGTCGGCGTCTCGGAGCTCCAACTGCCCAGCATCCAGTCTCTCGAGTTGCTCGTTGTGGTCCCTGAGCTTTTCATAAATCTGGCGGAGCTGCTCGTCTTGCTGCTTAGTTTTGAGCTCAGTCTGCTCGATAGATCGCCAGCTGATGGTGATATTTCGATAGGTGCCCTTGATCTGTTCGCTGAACTCTTCCTTGCTTTTTTCGAGATGTTCCTCCATCTCATTGATTCTGCCGACAAGAGTCTCAGTCACATCATCTTGCCCTCTGGTCATCTGATCCTCGAGCTGCTGGATCCGCTTCTTCAAGAGTTCCAGCTCTTGCTTCGAGTCAGTGGCCACTTCTGGCCCCTTGTTGTGGAAGCATGCCAGGTGGCCACAGTCGCAGCTGGCACCTGGGATGCCCTTGTTGAGAGAGAAGCCGACACAGGCACACCGCTGGCCCTTGATCTCGGGAAGGAGCAGAATGTAGCGGCAGTGCCCCTTGGGCATCTTGGTTTCATCGACCACACCATTGACCGCAACCTGTAGCGGTGATGGTGAGCCTGAAGGAGTCGACATGGCTGTTATTGGGGAGTGATGACGCCTAGGAGCGGGGGTGAAACCCAGGTTGATGGGTCTTGATGAGGTTAGAACGCGCCGGGATATGGGCCCGGCGGGGTGAGATGGTAGCCAAAGGTGGTGAGAGTGAGGGAAATGGTGGAGAGTGAGAACAACAACCCGACAACGACAAGGCTATCGGAACTCAGACATGGCAGTAAGGGGCTGAACAAGTCGGATGTTATCCATGAAACAGAGGCAGGCGGCGTGGTAGTGGTTGATAAGCTATCCACAGCCTCGGGAGAGCCAAAGACCCTTTGGGGTTAATGGTAGTGGTAGTAGTAGTAGTGATGATGGCGGCGGTAAGAGGGGACCGCGGGGCTTTTTGAGTGTGGTGGGCGGTGCGTGAAATCTATCTGCGTGTGTGCCCGTTTGCGTGAGATGTGATGACTATCACGTCTGGGTCCTTTGGAAGGGGCGGCGGCTCTTTGCAGGCAAGTATATATGTAGTGCTACAAATGCTTGCCGGGACTGAGGGGAGGGGGGGTGGGGGAGTGATGAAGGCCGGGGAAGGCGCTTGTAGGCCGGGAGTCAGACGCCCATGTGCGATCAGAGACCCAAAGGCAAGGCAACGAGGAAGTCAGGGACCAGCCGATAGATAAACGGACAGCAGGCCCTGGGGGCAGGGTTGGGTCCAACGGGGTGCCCTCGGTGAAATTCTCCTGGCGCAGCAGGCGTGGTCCGAATCTGGTTGTGGATCTGATACCCGATGTGGGTTGGGGACCGGGGGAGTTCTGATAGGTAGGCAAGCGATGACAGTATCGCCAGGTCTTGATACGGCCGTGGCAGACTGCGACTTGGCGAGTGAGGGCCGATTTGGTTCCCGTCGTGGCGCTGACAAGTAAATGCCAGGGTAGGCTGGGACTTGACGTTGGAATGTAGAGGTGAAGTTGAAGTTGAAGCTGTGGTGCTCGCTGCGGCTCACATCGGCAGCAGACGGGCGGGTGGTCCGTCTGCTCGTGTTGTTAGTTGAACTGGGACGGGTAGGCGACAAAACGGGAGAAGGGCAGCGATCGAGGTTCAAAAAGACTCCCCTGATGGCACAACCAAAAAAAAAAAAAAGAAAGCAAACAGGGCGCCTGGTAAGGATTGCAGACAAGAGCAGAGAGAAAAGAGAGGGAGGGAATGCTGAGTGCTGCGAGATAGCGCCGGCAGCTAGGATTTGAGGGAGATAAATTGCTACCTAGTCAAGTACCTGCCGTCTTGATAGCCATTGTGCGGGTCCCCATCACTAGCGAGGTACGGGGCTCCCGTGCTGTGGGCGGGCGTGGGGAGAGGTTCCGGCCTATTTTACAGAACAGAGCCCCTCGGCAGGAGATACTTTGGGGTCGAATGCACCCTGGTCCAGCAGTCGATGGCGAAAGGTGACGTGACGATATGGATGCTCTTATTTCCTCTTCTCTCTCTCTTGTCTGGTCTCAAAAGTTGATGTCCCAGTGTCAACGGCAGACAAGCATCTCATCGCGACATTCGGACCCGAGACACCCAAGCCACTCATGTTGTTAAAGCAGAGTGTCGATCCAGCAAGCACACCATAGAGCAGATGGCCACCATCATTCCACTTTAGCAGCATCTACTATACCAGTCACCTGTACGTGTAATTACAGGGCAAAGACAAACAGGCGAGTGCGGTGCGGTGCGGGCGCATTGATCCGAAGCAGAAAATCAGAGAGAGGCGAGGCCAATGGTGTCAATATTATTATTTTTTCACAAGCGCGGGTGGGACGTGGAGATGCAATGTGTGTCGCCCGCGGGGTGGTGGGCCAGAGTGTGGGTTTGACTGGAACCTGGAACACCACCTTTTCCATCTTTCGCAGCTGCTTCTGAACGGTGAAGGAAGCGAACGAACCGTGGAGAAAGGGCCCGTTTGTTCCTGTCTGCTATTCCCCTTTCGCCGTCATCACAAGCTACGCCTTGGAGCTTGTGACTGGGAAGGCCCTTCTTCGTGGCTCTTCTTCCCCAGCTTTTTGGGGCATTCCCCTCCTTTCGATTTTTTGACAGCACACCTTGGCCCACTTGAAGTCCACCGTTTCACCCCGCTTCATCCACCATCTGTTTGCAGTTAGGCAAGGTAGGCAGGGTCGTGGTCCTCCGAGATGCCATTCCCAGCGAGTGTTGATATTCCTCCATTTTCCACCACCAAACCAGGGAATCTTCCTCGCCAACGCATGTACTACATACAGTACATACAGGATTCCTGACGAACTGGGGGCCAAGGAACCTGCGACTTTATCGGCGAGTGACACGGGGCGGGCGGTCGGACGGGTCAGTGGCAGGGATCAAGGGTGGGAACCGGCCAGCTCAAGGGAAGCCACATGAATGACGAAGGGTTGTCTGTGGGGGTCCAGATAAGCATTTTTCTGTCCGTCTCTCTGCCTCCCGCCTGAGGCATGCGTGCTGCTGCCATGAAGCCCCACGTAAGTCTCAGATGCATGGAGGGCCGCTCAGCCGATGGTCCCTCTTGCGCTGTTCATACACTACAGAAGAGGGCAGGCCATGCCGATGCGAAACAGGTCCCAAAAAAACTTGGAACACTTCCCATTCGACCAGACCAGAATCTAATCGGTCCAAAATCGTACCTTGTTGCCCGCAACAGCAACAGCAACAGCCAACATCTGCCTCTCCAACCGAGCCTTCACCTCCCAGCATGACCAACCTGCCGGGCGAGAGATAAGGCGTCATGAGAGACGAAGCTGCAAAATGCACTACCGATACCACTGACCTGGCCACTGGCAAACGCGCATCGCAGGGCAGCACAGCGCAACGCACGCACGCAAGCAAGCAAGCAGCAGACAAGGCAAGACGCGAGCGCTCGAGCCGCCTCGACCGTTGGAGCCGCCCCTGTGCCTCTCTGTGACAATCACGACATCTCACAGCCTCCCCCGGCTGCCATCAACCAGGCCAACCAGCCTGTCAGGACTCCGGACCACACCACGGACACCCTCAGTTGGGCTCTCGGACACACGGACATCCCTCTTCTTGACTGCAGGTCTCTTTCTCGAAGTCTTGGCCCACTCCTTGGTACTTCCATTTTGGGCCGTCCCTGATTTACGCCGCCCGCCCTATCTGAGTGTCATTGTCGGGATAGGCTCCCATCGTGACATTCAAGCATGTGGTAGAACCGTTGGTTGGATATGCCGGCAGCTCGGTGGCCAAGCAATCAAAAATCCTCACGAATGGAGATGACCGGATCGCCCTCCAAGCGTTCCTCTACATGCTCTCTTTCATGCTAGCACTGATCTCCCAGGATCGACGACGTTTCATCCGTTCTTTACAGGCAACCACACACAGCTTATCAACTTATCTTTTCCTCTCGGATTCATGATTACTTCTCGGGCGATCGAGCGGCCTTACTCACCGTCCATCCACCCAACACAAAGATGCAGCGATAGCAGGATATCATGGTTGAATGGTCTCATGATAGATAAGCACGCTCATTGGGACCCAACACATGAGCAGGCCTCCTCCTCGACGGCACAGAGAGGAGGTCCACAGCGGGACGGGCGGCTTGCTCGTCCATGTCCAGCCATCCATTCATTCCCCAGTATCCGTCAAGGTTCTGATGCGGCCGCCTGCAGTGCAAGCCGAGGACACACAATATGACATTTGCCATCCAAGGTGGATTTTGCGTGTGCGGCATCACATCTTCCTGTACTGCGGGCGCGGGTACTGAGTCCCGCAGGGTCGCAGGATGGTAACACGATGTCGTAAACACCTCCTTTAGCCACACAGCGAACCAGCAGCGACTGTACCAGCAAACCGGACCTTTGCGTGATGGCTTCACTTTCGATGCCTGAGCGAGTGAATACGATAAGGCGGGTACCTGTCTGGCTCTGAGTCTGGTTTTGTCTCTCTGTGAGACTGATCTTAGACAGGAAGGAACCCCCACGAGATTGATTGATAGGATAGCTGCAGCGCCTATTTTGCCAGTATACAACCCTCCGAGACACGTACACAAGGCCAATCCCGGGAGATAGTTTGTGTGCTGCTGCCAAGTGTCAGCTCATGGCGCCATTCCGACGTCTTATCGCGATATCAAACTGTTCACTTTATCAGCCTCTGATTCACCGACGTTGGGCAACCGCGCCGCGCCCACGGCTCAAGGAAGAGGGGAAAAAGATGATAATCGTTACGTATTTCATACGACCATCTGACTGGATACTTGGGCATGAATGTGGTGAATAAGCGAGAGCGAAGAAAATTGTTTGGGTGAGTTGAGTGAAATACGTGCTTGAAGCTGGGATGGCATCAAAGACCCCAATCATGGCGACAAGAAGCCGGTGAATAAAAAATGGCTCGGTACGTATCCATATGTTTTCGGAGTGAGTGTTCTGTATCTGGACTACCGAGGGGAGCATCGCTAGATAGCCACTGCAGTCAATCAACAAGACGCGAGCCGTAGTTTGGGACGACACGGGAAGCAAGGGCCTGGCTGGCGGGGGCGGATGATACCCACACTCTGATTCGCAGCAAGCATTGAGCAGATATCAAATCTGGACGGAGGAGAGCAGGTGAGCTGAAAAGGGAGGTTGTTCTGGTCAAGTCTTGAGCAAAAAGCAAGTTTGAGAGCCGCAACAGGGATGGTGGTTAGGCTGCATCGAGGGTAGGGTAGTTGGAGTTGGACTGACCACTATACTGTGTACAGATATCAACATCAGATACTCAACATGGAAAGGCCAGCCGACCACCCAATATGATGATCCGTCGAGCGAGATAGCCACTGATATCAAGGTTACCACTCACTGACATCACAAACACTCCATATCTCGACGGCATTCTGCCCGGTCTCGAAACCGCAACGCTGTTATCTCGACATCCATTTATACGACCGCACGCCAGCTTTGACCTGCTCCTCGCAGTCAATTGCATCCGTCTCATTCCCGGACTTTAATCGATACAGAATAGAGGTCTAGATCGTCTATGACTTACATGACCAAGGCCGGTATGGAAAATAGACTCAGATTTGTCCCGGGCTTTTCCAACGGCAGCCAAACTCACGCTAACGATGATCCCAACCACAAAACTTCACAAAAACGTAGCGTTGGGAATCATCATGACAAGCCTTCCCAGGGTCATTATTACGCAGTAGCCCGCAAATCCAAAATTCTCTCTCTCTCGAGTCTCCTTCGGCATCACACCTTACGTATCCCAAAAGACCATTTTCAAGTCCTAGAATACAACCTCTCACCAACCTTCCATTCCGAGCTCCGGTTGTTATGTACAAGCCCCATTTTGTTCAGGTAGTGTCCGAAAGTCGGATTTCTCTCCGAAACCAATCCACGATCCCCGTGGGCGAAACGACTGGTTGGCTTTTGCGGTTTTCAACAAAGGAGCCTTCGGGAAAATGTGGTAAGTCATTAGGTAATTCCGACCCCCGCCCCGCCAGGGTGCCCTTCGACCCCTGTTTTTGGCTTCCTTCTTTTTATAGTGGGGTTTCGCGGGAAGCACCCGACACGGCCCACGGGGCGGAACCCCCACGCAGGTACGCTAGCAAACAACGGACGGACTAGCTAGGGGAAGGTGGAGAATCTTTGTCAACGGTTTCGCCGATCGAAGATTTTTTTTATTTTTTTTTGACGATGGATGGACAGATGGGGTCGAGAAAAAATTTAGGAAAGGAGTGGAAATGTTTTTGAAAATCGTGGAAGATCTTGTGATGTTTGAAGTTTTTTTGCATGGGGCAGTGGTGTCGGTGAGGAGGGTATGGAGAACCTTTTCGCTTTTTCTCCGAATCGATTTCGTAACGACTCACACAAAGAGGAGGAGAGAGTGAGGGAGTGGTCTGAAACAAGGCGGCCCGGTAAGGTATTTTTGAGAGAGAGAGAGAGAGAGAGAGAGAGAGAGAGAGAGAGAGAGAGAGAGAGAGAGAGAGAGAGAGAGAGAGAGAGAGAGAGAGAGAGAGAGAGA